>PVIC010037509.1:0-18053 GCA_004025085.1 Thryonomys swinderianus | reverse complement strand
AAAAAAAAAAAAAAAAAAAAGAAAGAAATAACATTTATTTTGATATAAATTCTATTAGAGTTTTACAAAAGTATCACTACTAAGTAACTTTTTTTTTTTTTTGAGACAGGGTCTCGCTTTGTAGTTCAGGCTGGCTCTGAGCTCACTATGTAGCCCCAGGCAAGCCTGGAACTCAGCAATCCTCCTGTCTCTGCCTCCTGAGTGCTGGGATTACAGGCATGAGCTACCACACCCCGCATTATATGTGGTTACCGGGGATCCAACTCAGGACCTTGTGCTTGCGAGGCAGGCACCGGAACCACTGAGCCAACCCTCCAGGCCACTAAGTAACTTTTATATCCAAGAGTTTTATCAGTTCTAAAAGTTTGTTTAAATAATAACTGTAAAACACAAAGGTTTATCACGAAGAATTTTTAAATTTAGAATTACTAAATATTGTAATACCTTACTAATCTTTGTAGAGTGTTTTTCCATTTTCTGACAACACATATAAGTAGTAAAATGTCTGACAGTAATAAGAACTATGAAGAATCAATAAGGCAGGGAAAGGCAATAAGGAGATCTTTACAGGTGCCTTTAGGTGATCAGGAAATTAAAAGGTTGACTGTAAAAGCTGAAATATGACAAAACAAGTCACAACATGCGGAAAAACATTCCAGGTGGAGAGATCAGCTACAGAAAGGGTCTGAGGCTAAAACACAAAAATATTTTTCAGTTGTCTCTTAATTAGGAAAAAGCAGGAAGTGTGAAAACAATGGAAAATTCCCATTCATTATTGTACTTACAATACATTCATTTTCCTGTTCATAATTTAATAAAACTGTCTTTCTTAAAAATAAGTAGGAAGTTTTTCTCATATGTGTGTATATATGTAATAGAAACTTTAGGTCAATTACACTACTAGTAGTCTATACACATTTGCAGCATTATTTCCAGTTAATAATGTTTTGGTGCATTTTATGTATTATTCTATATGCCAACAAACCTCCAAAGTAAGTATTGTCTTTAATTCATTAGAAAAATTCAGGCTCTAAGAAAATCTGTACCTTGTCTATGGTAGCATTAGTGGAACATGGTAGAATCCAGTCTTAACCTCGACCTACTCACCCAAAATCTAGGGCTTCTTTTAATTGACATACTTCATAATAAAGCAAGACTGAAAATATTTTTTAGGCTGTCTTTGGTGTTTTGGGCGTCCTTATAAAGATCACACCTTTGCACTTGAGAATGTCATGCCTTTTTAAGCACAGTAGCAATGTTTTCTGTATTTTGAATGCAATGGTTGGAAATGTATCTTGGACAGAGATTTTCTCACTTCTTTAACAATTATTTTTCTCATTCTTTTCTTACTCATTTCTTGAACAATTATTTTTTTATTCTACTATCTGTTACATAGTGCAGGCACTGTAGTGAATTAAAATGTGTAAGCTTCTATATATGTCACATACTTATGATGTATACATTTAGGTATTTATGTAGATATGTAAGTACATGATAAAAACAGCTGCCACATTTGGATACTGTAGTCAAGATTTGCAAAAGAAAACTTTAACTAATAGAAGATGTAATGAAATGGTTCTGTAGAACACAGAGTCACTTAAAGTCTTTAGGATATTCACAAGCATTGTACAAAACAAGAGTGGACATTCCCATCATCACATAAATTTGGAAACACTTGATTGGATTAATTAAATTGATTTATTTGCTTCAGTATTTCTCTGCTCCTTCAGCAGATAAATGTACATTATTACTCTTCTAAGAAGGGACTATGTCACACACTCTTTTTCAAATTTATTGTATCACAGGATCCTTCTGGAAAAAAAATCTCTTAAAGGAATTAGGATTCTTCAGAATTTCCTTCAGTAAATGTTAACAAAAATAAAACTATATTCCAGTTAACTACTTTTGAAACATTAGTAAATTTAAACATTTAAAAGTATATATAAAAATATTAAAAGACAAAGTTTGGGGTCAAGGTTTTAGCTCAGTGGCACCACACCTACCTTGTAAGCACAAGGGCCAGGACTCAATCCCAAGTACCACACAAAAAAAAAGTTTTTTAAAAAGACAAAGTTTAAGAAAGGCATAATAAAGCTTGCCATTTAAAAATTAAAAATAAAATGTTAAAGTTTTATTCTCCATATAGCTATACAAGAAGTATAGCTCCTTGCCGGGCGTGGTGGCTCACACCTATAATCCCAGCACTCAGGAGGCAGAGACAGGAGGACTGCTGAGTTCAAGGCTTGCCTGGACTACATAGTGAGCTCAGAGCCAGCCTCAACTACAAAGCGAGACCCTGTCTCAAAAAAAAAAAAAAAAAAAGAAGTATAGCTCCAGAAACCTACAGTGGTACTGAATAATTTTACCTAATTGTTTGAGGATAAGTCTATATAAAATATTTATAACTATATAACTATATAAAACTATTTATGATTATATAACTATATAAACCAAGTAATAATTCAGTGAATCTACAAAGTGAGGATAATATATAATCTAAATTATATTTATTATTCAAAGTAATAGGTTTTGATATCTTGTATTTTGAAATATATTACAGCCCATAAGATTGACTCAGCTCTTCAGAAGAATCTAAAAATGTTTCTCTAATATATAAAAAAATCATTGTTCATTGTTGTCCTTTGATGAGATCCATTTGTCCAAGAAAGACTCATGTAGTAATTTAAATTATTCAAATGATACTGGCATTTAATTGGTTCTATGCATCAAAAATGTTTGACAATCATTAACCTTTTAGGGCTACAGTAATTTGTGCAATTAACTTGGGGAAAATTATTTTTCTCAGTCATGTAATTAATTGTCCATGCCTTTTTAAAGGATCCTTTTACCTGAACAAAAAGTTACAATTTGAGATCAGGTCTTCACTACATGGAGCATAATTTGACACTTTTTTTTTTTTTTTACTTTGTAGGCAACCTGATTATTTTAAGGTGAAAAATATGGCCCGAGTCTCTCCATGTGCTTCGTAAATTAAAACACACACAAACATACACACACACACACACACACACAGACTACCACTTGGCTCATCTTTGCATTTTTGTAAGATTTTCAGACTGTAAAAAAGAAAGGGAGAGCCAAGCACGGTACTACACAGTTGTAATTCCAACCCTCAGGATGCTGAAGGAGGATTGCTGTGAGTTTGAGGCCAGCCTGGGCTACATCATGAGATCAAGGCCAAATTGGACTACACAGAGAGACCCCGCCTCAAAAAATAAATCAAAAGTCACCTGATTTCTAAGTTTATAATTTTAGTGGGTTTAACTAAAATATAAAAACATAATTTAAGTATTAATATTCTGAAGACTAAAGTAAGTGTATGATATACTTCTGATACCTGTGGGGGCTAACACGTTGAGGATAAGTGAGGACATGGAAAGCATTTTTTATCTTTACCTAAAATGAGCTGCATAAATGAAAGAAGAAGATCATGGGTAAACAAACACAAAGACAAAACCTACTGAGTTAGAAACCAATCCACGACCATCCCTTGGGAGGATACTATGCAATACATCAGATGGAGAATACAACCCACAAAAAATATGTTTTAAGAAGTGAGAAAGTAGATTTGCAAAGTATTCACTCTTCTATATATTTTCCCAATATTCCCAGCAATTTTCCCAAAATATAATTATGTCAGCAGTCATAAAAAAACAACATTATCAAACTGCACTTATTTAAAGTACAATAAACTAAGTATAGTTTATCAAAAGATAGCATAAGTGTAATGGCTTTAAAAATAAGAATTAAGGGCTGGAGATTTAGCTCAGTGGGTGCCTGCCTACCAAGCTCAAGGTCCCTGGTTTGATTCCCATTAACCACATGCCACAGTACTGGGCACGGTGACTCACACCCACCAGCAATCAGTACCACGTAACACAATGCAGGGTGTGATGGCTCATACCAGTAATCCCAGCACTCAGGAGGCACAGGCAGGAGGATTGCTGAGTTCAAGGCTTGCCTGGGCTACATAGTGAGCTCAGGGCCAGCCTGAACTACAAAGCGAGACCCTGTCTCAAAAAAACAAAAAATAAAAATAAGAATTAAGATTGTAAATATTTCAAATGTAAGAGATCTGAAAACCAAACTCCTCAGACCAATGCCTAGGACAGATTAAGCTGTCTATGACCTGGGAAAGTATTTTGGTGAATAAGTATGTTAGGTTGAGCCATATAAAACTGTCATTCTTTTATCATCTTCTGCCTACAAAATACCCAATTTCCTATGGTTCAATCCACACAATGGTAGTTAATGGTCCACTTTAAAGTTAAAGATGCAGTCCAAATCCTGGTGTTACCACTAACTAGCCTCATGATCTGGGATACATGATGTAAGTTATCTGAGCCTAGACGCTGACACCTTTGCCACAGGAACAATAATAATGTCTACTAAACAAGCAGCACAGGTGTGATTCTCTGCTTTTCTGTCTGCGACATAAGTAGGCCAATAAATGCTAGTTATAAATTACTTGTTTTAGCAATAAAAACCATTCAACAAGTTTTAACCACTTAGCAGTCCAATTACTTAAATACCAATGATCAAAATTTGTGGGTTTTCATTAATTTTTAAAACATAAAAAATATTTTAAAATTTTTATTAAATTTATTCAAGGGTCAGGGATTTAGCTCAGTGGCACAGTGATCCTGAGTTTGACCCCAGGTACCAATAAAAAAATTATTCAATAGGGCCAAAGGGTTAGCTCAGTGGTTCCGGTGCCTGCCTCACAAGCGCAAGGTCCTGAGTTCGATCCCCGGTAACCACATACAACTCTGGGCGTGGAGACTCACGCCAACCAGCAATCAATACCACATACCACAGTGCCAGGCGTGGTGGCTCATGCCTGTAATCCCAGCACTCAGGAGGCAGAGACAGGAGTATTGCTGAGTTCGAGGCTTGCCTGGGCTACATAGTGAGCTCAGAGCCAGCCTGAACTACAAAGCGAGACCCTGTCTCAGAAAAAAAAAAAAAATTATCCCATAGCATTTCTGTGGTATATCTTAAAACATTCAACAGACAATGCAGTATAACAATCTGGATAGTAATATCTATTCTCTTTCCAAATTCTTTTTGCATTACTTCTTTGAACAAAGCACTTTACATTGTCATACTGGCCTTTCCTATTTTTCTGTGGATATTACAATTTCAGTAAAATGGCTACACACTAAATGTAAGGCTGAAGACATTGATGATGGACATAATGGATTCTATTTTATTATCTCACATTTTTCAATTATTTGATCTATTAGAACTAATTTAAATTGTAAATGAATTTTAAGCTCCCTTGCTTTCAATAAATAACAAATGAGTTCTGTATTGTTTGGTGAAAAACTGTTATTATTTTATCTTTCACTATTTTATTCTTTTATAATAATAGGTTTTTTCCCTCACTTTTTAATTATAAGACAACTTGTTAGATGTTGGTCAACTTTGTCAACACCAGCTATAGAATTATTATAGTTATTGGAATTATAGTCATCGGAACACTGTTGGAATTTTTTAGTTTCAATTCTGCTTTCAAGTTCTATCATTCCTATATTATGAATAGTTGATAATAGAATTT
Source organism: Thryonomys swinderianus (assembly GCA_004025085.1). NCBI lineage: Eukaryota > Metazoa > Chordata > Mammalia > Rodentia > Thryonomyidae > Thryonomys > Thryonomys swinderianus. The sequence goes on along the minus strand of PVIC010037509.1, from coordinate 12,472 downwards.
TTTTTTTTGAGACAGAGTCTCGCTTTATAATTCAGGCTGGCCCTGAGCTCACTATGTAGCCCAGGCAAGCCTCGAACTCACAGCAATCCTCCTGCCTCTGCCTCCCAAGTGCTGGGATTACAGGCCTGAGTCACCACACCCATATTGTTGTATGTGGTTACCGGAATTGAACCAGAGACCTTGCACTTGCTAGGCAGGCACCGGAACCACTGAGCTAAATCTCTGGCCCAAGGAGACATTTTTATCTTTCCATTTCATAACAGACTCTTCTCTCTGATATGCTAACATTTCTCCCTTTGTCAGTTTCTTCTTTTACAGATCTTTTGGCATTTCCTTCCTTTTCAGTCTTAGTATTCCAAATGTGTTCATATTGTATTATACAAGAACATCACTGATCTCTGGAGAACTATAAAAATTGTATCTAATGTGCTTATGGTAAGAGATTTTATAGATTATAGCACAAAATTATAGGTTATTTTTCACATATATGAATAGAATAAAATAATCAGAACTTTATTAGATTTCACTAGAAACAAACATCAAAGGTGACTACAATGTTCTAAATAAAAAGTATACAAAAAATAAGACAATTATAAAATAAACAATCAACTGATTGAAATGATACCTACAAATGTTACATCCAGCAAACAAGAATCAACTGACTGAAACGATACCTGCCCTAAGGAGGCTTGGAAGTGTCAGTATGTGAAAAAGTACACTCCCCAAGTGAAGCTGGGAGTCAAACTGTTAAGTAGCTAATTGGCTTTTTTTTCTTTTTCTTTTTCCTTCTCTTTTTCTTTTTCTTTGTGTGTATGTATGTATGTGTACAAGAAAGTTCTTATAGATAAGCACTCAAAAAATGTCAACTAAAATTTTTAAAAACAATTCCTGCTTTAGGTAATGACACTCAGAGAATGAAAGCAAATTCAGATTCCACAACCATGATGGGACTAGTTCTGTAGCTGAATATCTACACTGTGCTCTCTTGAACTTCTATAGTCATCAGCCGTCTTTCCTCTCCTCTGACCTGAGGACTGCCATCTCTGCTGACTAGATAAGGCTCTTCTTGTCTATCTTCTCCCAGACCAAGTCCTCAGTTTACTTCTTGTACTGCCACCATCAAATACAAGTTTCTTGGGTCCACATTTCATCTTTCCTCTAAGAAAAAGAGGTACTTCTTTCTTTCCTGTAAAGCTTCCTCACTAGGATGGAATACTTTTCTGCCTCCTTTAGGACATGCAATCTCTGTATAATCTCTCTCAAACACCATCAGATGTCACCCTCTCCTCAAAATCAAGCATGTTCTATTACCACCCACCTGAAGGAGGAGTTTTTGAGGCCTACACTCTCTCTAGTGACCTCAGCTTTTCCCCCACCCCTCCCTTGCAATTGACATTGGTTAGTCTGAGTCATGTACCACCACTGTCACACTTCACTCCTCCTCACTATGTAGCCCACATCCACAACTGAAATTGCTGTATGAAGGTCACGAAGGGCTTCTTTGTTAAACTCAAGCTCCAGAAGCCTGAGTCACCAGCACCTAGGGCAATGTACACTGTCTCTGTCCTCCACCTGGGTCACGTACCACCACACACCCTATAGCTCACTTAACTCCTTCCTAGTGCTCTTGGAGAACATATATTCCTCTCTCTGTCTCTCTAATATCAAAGGTCCCAAGGGGCCCTTCATAGATTCTTAATAAATATACCTCCCCTATCTGAACCATACACCTGACTTCAATTACCTTCAGTAAATACAAAACTCCTAGAGCTACACAATGAGTTAACTTAACCAACAGTCACTCTCTCCTTATTAACAGCACTCTGATATTTTTAATAATAATATGCATTGGTTTAAAAATAAACACACAAGGGCCGGAGGGTTAGCTCAGTGGTTCCGGCGCCTGCCTCGCAAGTGAAAGGACCTGAGTTCGATCCCCGGTAACCACATATAATACTGGGCGTGGAGACTCGCCCACCAACAATCAACACCACATACCACAATGCCGGGCGTGGTGGCTCATGCCTGTAATCCCAGCACTCGGGAGGCAGAGACAGGAGGATTGCTGAGTTTGCGGCGGCTTGCCTGGGCACCATAGTGAGCTCAGGGCCAGCCTGAACTACAATGCAAGACCCTGTCTCAAAAAGCAAAATAAATAAATAAAAATAAAAAATAAAAAATAAACACACAAAAGTTTAGTTTCTCTGGTTTCCTTGTAGCTAAAGACAGCTCATGTGACACACTTCCGGCCTGTGAAATGTAAACGGAAGTATAACAGATGAGATTTCTGTGAAAACTACTATACTGTTCATCTGAGAAAAAGACAAACTAGCATACCTTTCTCCTATTGTCAGGGTGGGTCCCAAGTGTAATTTCTAGAGGTGCAATACTCATCCTATCATCATGAAGTCCAAGCCATGCTCTAGGGATGCCAAATCAGATGGCTCCTGGATGGCAATAATCACCATGCATAACCTGGACTTCACAAAGTTGGCATTAAATTTAAAACTTGTTCTCTTTAAATTACCTGTTTATAAACTGTTGGTTATTTGTTTCTTGTAGCTGAATACAATCCCAACTGATATACTACCAAAGTTGGCCAAATCACAAAATCAACTGCTCAACTACATTATTTTAGGCTTAAATAGCTAACTGATATTCTGTAAACATTTTAATTCAAAGATAGCTGAAAACTATAGCTTTTCTGTAACTGCTAACATTAATCATCAAAAACAAAGAGTTTAATCTCTATGAATCATTTTACAGCTTCAATAGTAATATGAATCTTGAATAAAAAGTAATTTTCTTAATTGAACAGATTGGTTTTTTCCTAATCAAATGGCATTTTTTTCCATTAAGCATATATTCTTTATAGTATCACAACTGATATATACTTTACCTATTAAATGCTTTTTGTATGTCTTAAATCATAAGATAAACTTCAGTTTAACAGCATCTTATTCTGACTATAAAAATTCCACCCTCGGGGCCGGAGGGTTAGCTCAGTGGTTCCGGCGCCTGCCTCCCAAGCACAAGGTCCTGAGTTTGATCCCCGGTAACCACATATAATGCTGGGCGTGGAGACACGCCCACCAACAATCAACACCGCATACCACAATGCCGGACGTGGTGGCTCACGCCTGTAATCCCAGCACTCGGGAGGCAGAGACAGGAGGATTGCTGAGTTCGTGGTGGCTTGCCTGGGCACCATAGTGAGCTCAGGGCCAGCCTGAACTACAAAGCGAGACCCTGTCTCAAAAAAAAAAAAAAAAATTCCACCCTCACAAAAAATGTTCAAATTCAAATTTCAAGCTTATTAATATACATCTTACACATGGTATGTTAAGTTTTGATGCTTTTTCATTTATTGCCTGTGTTACAAAGTTTTCAAGACATTTTATGTTTCTGGTTCAAGCTGACCTATCTAACTTTTTTCTCCTCACAGCCTACAAAATAGAAATCCAAAATGAAAACAAATCTACAGCCACAGTCAAGGCCCACAACAGGGCCCGTGTGACAGCAACAGGCCACGTTGTCTACCTGAAAGGTCAGTCCACATCCTGTGCCCTCTGCTCCACTCTTGGTCACAACCCCTCTGAGTGTGTGAGAATGACTTGTTTATGTCCTCTCTTTCAAATTACGGCTTCCTTCACAACAAGCTCTATTTTTCTCTTTGTTCACTTTATTTTCTAATGCTCAGTACAATACCTTTCATAATAAACAGTTATAGAACAGGTGAGTGAGTTTCTGGAAAACTCTAAAACTGAAAGAAGCAATAGTGACAAGTCTAAATAAAGAAATGTAAGGAATTGGTGTCAGCGAAACAGTTCCTTCAGCAGCAGCTAAGAATAACCCCATCATCAATACAGCTCAGGCTGGCAGCCTACACAGGACCACAGAGTAATTGACTAGAGGCTAGAGGCACAGCACCTACAAGTCCCTACCTTGCTGAGGTCAAAGTTTAAACCACAGAAAAGACCTGCTGCTTGTGGAGTTTTTGTCTATTTTCTAATAGGCATCCATTCCAGGCAAAGCGTAAGAGGTCAGGAAAACAAAACAGTTTTCTTACAAGGGGTCCTATCAGAGAGAGGACAACAGACTCTTCACCAAAATGGATGGCTAAATGAAAGCCAAATCCTACAACCCACTCCACTCCCCATGACCTCCCATATAAAATCACCTGGACTGAGCTCCTAAATTAGAACACACACGTATCACTGGGTGACAAGGGCTTCCACTAGAAATACATTTAGTGGTGCATCCTTACTAACAGATGGAAACAGAAATACAAGATACACCAAAAGTCTGCAGTGGACAAATAAATCAGTGGGAAGACACCTAAAACATCCTGACTTCAGTATTCCCTCAAGGGCACATACACACTCCCTACTCCTGAGTAAACAGTGAATATAGTAAGCAGGACACTGTAAAATGAAGAAATTTACCCATGTCAAAAAAAAAAAAAAAAGTCAGCCGGGCATGGTGGCTCACACCTGTAATCCCAGCACTTGGAAGGCAGAGGCAGGAGGATTGCTGAGTTCGAGGCTTGCCTGGACTACATAGTGAGCTCTGAGCCAGCCTGAACTACAAAGTGAGACCCTGTCTCAAAAAGGAAAAAATAAAAATTAAAAAAATTAAAAGGCAACTGAACACAGTTAATCTCTTCCTCACTCAATGTCTTGTGAACTGATGGAAGACTTTTTAAAAGTGAAATTAAAGAATCCTGGAACACAGAGAATGTTCCTGTGGCAGCCCAAGTATTTTATGGAATGCCTGAAGGGTGGAAAATAAGCATGTCCCTGAAAGACAGCAATGTTCATTGTGGCCTAATAACCAAGAACCAATTTAAAAGTATTCACAAGATTCTCAGAGTCAACAGATAGGATAAGAAAGACTAGATTAGCAGCACAGTTTGAAAAATTCCCAGTATCTCAAAAGAAAAAACTGAAATTAGAAGAGCTAGACTAGTAAACACCCACACAACTGCTCCGACACTGTGGGGATGGGAGTGATTTACCCAGAAAGAGCTCCAACTGCATGTATTAGAGCTTGAAAGTGAGCAGAGAAAGATAACTCCTAACCTTTGCAAAAGGTAGAGGGAAGCAAAGGGTAGGGGCAAAGAACATCTGTGTCTGGTACACATTTTGCAAGTCAAGTCCCTCTCATGTTAGGATTCTCATTTCATCTACTGATTCTCACCCATACATCTTCCCAGGCTACAAGCCCTAGGCTCTACACAGAGTCCATAGTAAACCCTCCCATTTCAGAGAAATCCAGAGGAAACCTATGATAGTTTCCACTATTAATTAGCCCAGTCCTTCATTAATAAATATGAACTGTCAGCCAAGGATTATCAGGCCTTGGAAAAGAACTAAAAATGAGTGAGATAAAAAGAGCAAGATGCATATACACAAAAGCTAGCCCTGTTTTCTAAGTCTAAAAATATTCTAATTAGTATCCTCAGAGAGATTTCAAAAGCTATTATAGACTTTAACAAATAAGATCCTAAAAAAATAATTTATCAAGAACAAAGTATTTCTGGAAGTTAAAAGTCAAAATTTTCAAAACATCAAATGTTAGAATTAGTAGCAGAAAAAAAGTTAACATGGAAGTTAAATTAAGGAAATGATTATTCTAGAGAAGAAATATATGAAACATAAGATCACAGCACTGAGAAGTGAAGCAATGATACAGGAAAATCCAAAAGAAATATTAGGATAACAGAGACAAAGGAGACAGGAGAAAATATGACTGGGTCATAACAAGATTTCACAATAACAACCATCTACTCGTATCTAATTATTTATTACCTTAGGATAAATGCATACAAGGAGAACAGCCCAGTCACAGAATACACACACTTTAGAGATGCCAAAAGACCACCCACCAGGAAAGTTACATAAATCTACATTTCTATTCATGTTTAACACAGTCCCACTAGCTTAACTCACCAGTAGTAAATGTGTGACTGTCTCATATGGTGACTTGTACCAGTATGAATCAATCTAAACAATTTCTCAGTTTTTTTTTTAACTAATAAAGTAAATACCCCCTGGATGGGACAGTTATACATCCATGGTCCTGAATGTGTTAATAATCTTCTTGCCAATACAGGAATCTTAACCTGTGCATCTGACAGGTAAAATGTGATCTTTCCTTGTCCTTAACTACATTTCTTGGTTATCTACTGTTCATGCATTTAGTCATATTTCTTCTTTGAATTGCCTGCTCCTGCCCTTGGCTGTTCCACTGATACAGACTTACTGATTTTTAAGAGTTCTCTATAATTAAGAGATACTGCCTTTTATAATACAAGTTATGTTTCTTAATTTGTGATTTGTCTCTCACTCTTGTTTATAAGGGTTTCTATGTCATAAAACTCTAGATGTCACTTTATTTTGCATAGTCATAAAAGTAGGAAAGCCTTTCCACTTCAAAAGTGAAGAACTTTTCATCTTTATTTTCTTCAGGTAAAATAATCCTTACATTTATACATTTAAAGCTTTGATCAATCAGGACTTAGCTTGACATGAAAAGGACAGTAACAATCCAACTTACTTTGTCTCCCCAGACACCAGCTGATTGTTCTAACATTTCTTGACCCATCAATCCAGTCGCTCATTGCTGTATAAAAAATTACCCGAAGTGCAGGAGTTTAAAATGCAGTAACATCTCACACTGTCTCTGTGTGAGATGAGGCACTGGGAAACAGCTAGGTTTTATGATTCTGCTTTGATTGCACCTCATGAGGATTCAGACAAGATATCTTCCCTAAGCTGCAGTCATCCAAAGGCTTCACCTGAGTTGGAGGACCCATTTCCAAGATGGCGCACTCATGCAGTTGCTAAGTGGAGAATGCCTGCTGACCAAGGCAGGCCTTATTTCCTCCATATAAGCCTCGCCCTATGGTTTCTGATTCTTCTCATGACATGGTAACTGGCTTCTTCCATGGAAAATGATCCAAGGGAACACAAGACAGAGGTTTCAGTACCTTGTACAACCTAACTTTGTAGGTCTCATGCTATATTCATGACATCCTACTGGTTAATCAGCAGAGGTATAAAAAAAATCTATATAAGGTGAGAGAGTTACTAGGAGCTGAGAACTACTAAGAACCATTTTAGAAGCCAACTACCATTCTTTTTTAATAACTTAAAATGAAATATATTGGATATATTCTAAACACACATATACACTTAAGCTTTTAGAATTTATCTCATTCTGGGCTAGACTGACTTTTGTGATAGACTGTGGCAGGGACAACACTGTGTGAGGAAAATGCCAAGACAGCACCATTAAATATTTTACATTGTTATCTGTAATCCTTTCTTTAAATTGTTATATTTATTCACTGAGATATTTACTGAATTTCTATTACATGGCAAATACAATCATAGTGTTGGACACACAATGGTTAACTAAAGAAATACAGTCCCTGTCCTCGAAAGTCACTTAGGAGCAGGCTTGGGAGGTATAAAGGAAATTGTTTTTTTTTTTTTTTTTGCTTTATGTTTTCTACACATTGGATGGAATTTTCATTGTTAGAAAATATACTTTATATTACCCTCAACTTGCTCAAATTTCAGATTATTTATAGCCTAGAATATACTAGATTTCTTTTCTGGAAGGGAAACTCCTTATGGCCCTGAAAAAAAGGTATTGTTTGGCTGTAGGACAGAGATCTCAATGTGAGGATTTACCCTTCCTTAGTGACCAACTTAGTCTATAAAGAGGAGTAGGAGTAGGTTACTATCTCATTTTTTCCTTGGAATTCCAAATAATTAATACTTTGTGATGTAACTAATCCTATAAAAAATTCTTATGATTTTATTGTGGTTTATACATTTTATCTTCAAAATTTTTGTGCCATATTAATGCTCTTATACCAGAATTCTTACATTCTCTATGTCTGCATTTATCAATGTCCTTGAGAAATTTAACCCTTTAGGTAATTTTATTTTCAATGTTCCTTTTATAAAGGACTGTTTTTGTGTGCTTCATAGTGAGATTGTAATTCTTTATTATTTGGGCTACACTTTGCTTTGGAAATACCAAATTTCCTAATCAGCTGATTAAATCAGCCTGGCTCGTACTACTAGCCAGGTCATGACACAGAAAGAGTCTACAAAAAAATAAATAAATAAATAAAATGGGGGCCAGAGGGTTAGCTCAGTGGTTCCGGCACCTGCCTCACAAGCGCAAGGTCCTGAGTTCGATCCCTGGTAACTACATACAATGCTGGGCATGGAGACTCACGCCTACCAACAATCAATACCACATACCACAGTGCCGGGCGTGGTGGCTCACGCCTGTAATCCCAGCACTCCAGAGGCAGAAACAGGAGGACTGCTGAGTTTGAGACTTGCCTGGGCTACATAGTGAGCTCAGGGCTAGCCTGAACTATAAAGCGAGACCCTTTGTATACACACTTCAGGAAAAGAAAAATAGTATCATGTTTTCTTCAACAGATGGTGTTACCCCATATAAGGTGTCGTATATTACACTAGGTGTAATAGACACTAGGTGTTGTATATTACAGAAAACCTACTATACTGCCAACCCTTAGAGAAGAAATTGAAAACGCATGGACAGTAATCTCAATGACCAAGGTTACCCAAGCAGCAGTTCATCGTACTAATAAATATCTGGAAGCTAATGGCATCTCTTGAAATTGCAGAGGCCAAAGGTAACTTGAGTTAATCTCATGCTGTCTCAATAAATTTAATATTAAAATATGTATACACATACAAGTTTTTCTTTTCCTGAAGTGTGTGTGCATTTTTTGGCAGATTCTCTATATACCATTTTCCCAAAAGGTCAGGAGATTATAAGGTTTTGCATCAGCCTCTCCCTTTAAAGTCAAAGAAATAAGCTAAAATAGAAGAGTGGTCTCCACCACAGATGAAGCATATATTTAAATAGCTTTTTAAAGGACAGCTGAATCATGACTAAAACAATCATTAAACCATATATTAATAACAGCTGAATATAATTACTGGGTTATAGCTTTCCATATTTCTGGCATTTAACAGACAAGATACCTGAGACAAACATTATTTGTGTTCCTCTGCAGGTAACCTGTTATATCTCCTGGGATTGCTTTATTCTTAATATTCAAATATTTTTCCAGGCAGGGCTAAGTAGGAACCTTTTCTATTAATTGTATCCAGTCCTCGGGGTCCACTTACTATTTACTCGCTTTACTAGCTCAGGAAAGTTAATCTTGATTTCCCTGATTACTGCTCAGGCTTCAGACTCAGGAACACCTCTTGGATTAAGACCTGCTTCCTTTTTTTCCACACTTTGCATATTTGCATATCATTACTTCTTTCCTCTTTACATTCTAGAAATGTTCACATTCATCATCTGTATTATGCTTCCATTTCTGGAGTCTTTGTTCAATTGCCTTAATATCTGTTTTAAGTCTCAATGCCATTTTAGTTCTCATATTCCCTGATTTCAACAAGCTTCTTTGACATTCCTGTTTTGATCTCACTCTGTTCCTCCTTAGGGCCTTCTGATTTCTTTTCCTCAAAGCCAGGTTCATTTTTTTTCCTTCTTGCCCTAACATACCAGAGAGTTATACCAAATAACTGAATTTGTTGCCTTTTTCACATGTAATCATTTCCAGAGATAAATATATGTCAGCCCATTCCTACACAGTTTCCTAAGCCACACTCAGCTTATTCCACGTATCCCTTGGCAAGGGGTCCACCTAGACTTGAGGTTCCTCCACAGAGAGGGCAGTACCTCTTTAATCTCTTCAGTGTCCACCACCTGGCAGCAGGCTCTCCCCCTCAGGTTCAGAGTTGGCAATAAGTTATGCCCTAACGCCAGTTTGATTACTAATATTGGCATTCTTTAATGTACCTGGAGAGGACAACCTCCTGCTGAGAATCAGGCCCCCCATCTCACCCCATCAGCTACCATATACACCATAAACAGTGCACTGAAATACAGCTCTGCCTCTCTCCACCTGTTTCAAAAGGTTTTTGTTTTATTTGTATGTGCTGGGGTGGGGAGGTGTTTTCTGGAATTGAACCAAGGCCTCATGAATGCTAGGCAAGCATTTTACCACTGAGCAACACCCCAGCCCTGGAAGCTTTCAAGTAAGTTGCACCTAGGGTACAGTGGACTCCCTTCCATTTCACTGTGGCTGCGGGGCTGCACACTGTAGCTTTAAATCCCTGTGAATAGGAGAAAAACAAAATGTGTGGAAAATGGAAGAAAGAAAAAAGTTAAGGGCCTGGGCATATTCTGCAGTCTGAAGAAAAACCTTTGGCCACTCGGCATGTCTCTCAGTGTTCTGGAAGTCAGGCACTTTGGGTAAGTGAGGTTTTAAGTGTGCTGAACTTTGTATGGGGACATTCATCTTGTTCCAATTCAAAGAACTTAACATGTGCTATATAGTCCAAGACTGTTCTCGATCCACTCCACAAACCATATTGCATATGGTACTTGCTTTATAGCACACTCGTCTGTGTTTGTCGTCTTTATGGGTATTTCAACAGAAACTTGGGAGCAGTATATCAGACTCAAGTTGTCTGCCACCACGTTATCTCACAAATGTCAAACATAAGAGTTGGCTTCCTTTCCGAGTGTATCATCTTCTACCGTTTTAGTGAGAACTCAGATTATTGGCTGCACATTTAATGCATACTTTAAAAAAAAGACAAAATTACTTTTCAAATCATTCTCAAGACAGGATAGACTTAAAAGAACAACTTACAGCAATTGTTTTCTCTCTCCCCCGGGGTTCACATTTGTGTAGCTGTCTCCTGTGGTTGGCACGCCCTGTACTGATGGAAAGAGCCATCTGCTTTGCTGTCTGAAAAACACTACTTGCCTGATATTCCCTGCCGGTAATGAGACTGTACTGCAAACCCACACACTCATGAAGCTGATGTGCTTTTCAGACACTCACACCCATGCTATCAAAACCACATTCACCAAAGTCATACTCCTATCTCCACTTAAAATCATGTCCAAGTTCCAACGCCATCTTAGGCTTATGTTCAAACTGTTTATTATGGCACTGAATCAGTAAGATAACAATAATAGTACATATTTTTTAAACGAGTGTAAAAGTCCTGTTCCTGTGGTAGTAACAAATTGTCCTTTCTCAGAAAAGTGACATCACTGACTCCCGAGGCCTAAAATGTTATGCTGTAAGTTCAACCATAGTGGCTCAGGGCTGGCCTGAAAAATATTCTTAAGAAAATGAAATATAGCATGCCAAGAAAGTGAAGAGGAATTTGTTCTTTAGTCAAAGAAATACAGCAACTTTTAAAGATTTTGTTTTCATTATGAAAGAAAACCTCAAATCTTAACTTACATGGGTTACAGCAACTGGTAAGGTTTTACTAATTTATAATACTTCTTTCTAAATCAATTCTTTAGTAGTAATCTAAATGAAAACATAAGGAAATATCTTATTTTGAGCTATGTAGTTTTAGACTGCACCCCACTATTTGCCTCAGTATGAGATATACAAGAAGACTGATTTCTAAAAGTTGTTCTATAATTGATAACATTTTTATTAACCTCTACTTTGGATACAAAACACTACATGAAAAAAAAAAAAGATGGTGGGGCCAGAGATTTAGCTTAGTAGGGCTAGAGATTTAGCTCAGTGGTTCTGGAGCCTGCCTAGCAAGCACAAGGTAACCACGTATAACAAAACTGGTGTGGTAACTCACGCCCACTAGTAATCAGTACCACATACCACAATGCCTCGTGTGGTGGTTCACACCTGTAAAAGCACTCGGGAGGCAGAAGCAGGAGGACTGCTGAGTTGGAGGCTTGTCTGGGCTACATAGTGAGCTGAGGGCCAGCCTCAACTACAAAAGCGAGACCCTGTCTAAAAAAAAAAAAAAAAAAGAGGAAAACCCCAGACTTTAAATATTTTGTTTTGTAGCCTTACATAGAGCAAAAGTGGCCAGAGATAGTACACACATGAGCATGACTATGATCCAAAATAACTTTATTTACCTTCTCAACTCTTTCATATATAAAATAGGGACAACAGGTAGCAAAGTTTATACTACTTAGTGGAAATCAAATCCTATTTATAATAGCTTTCAATTCTTACTGGGTATCAGGCACTGCTTTAAGCACTTTGTGTTAAATACCTCGCTTAGTTCTCACAATCACAATAGCCCAGGAAGTCTAGAATACAGTGAGAAGACAAAAGCAAAGGTGGCACCAGAGGCTGTCCAAGTTCCTCTCACTTTAGAAGCAGCAATGACAAATGGTCTGCAAAGGTCCCACTGGCCCACACCTGACAAATCCTAGAGTTCCCAGTGGGTCTCACTGGTCACCCCTTCAACTCTATCATCCTATGATCTAAACCACTTCATGCTGAAACAGTATTTTCACTCAATCCTCCCTACTTCAAATGGACTTCTGCTTCAAATTCAGGAAAACTGGATGGAAATATGGGCAGAAGAGGTATTGAACATGCAATCCTTTT
>PVIC010037508.1:0-18088 GCA_004025085.1 Thryonomys swinderianus | reverse complement strand
GAAAGAAAGAAAGAAAGAAAGAAAGAAAGAAAGAAAGAAAGAAAGAAAGAAAGAAAGAAAGAAAGAAAGAAAGAAAGAAAGAGGAAAGGAGGAAATTAATCTAAACTTGAAGAAAATCCGTAAATTACTGACACACAAAGTAAAAATTCAGTTACTTTGGCTTCACTAAAAACATATCATTGATGAGTACAATAGTTCTAGATCCTGAAATACAGGAAAAACAATGGACAAATAATGAATAAATCCAAAATATTTTTTGTTTCTTTTTTGTCCAAATATAACTGTTTCACAATGCTTAGCCCTCTAATCAACTTAAAACCAATAAAATACCTTTTTAGTTTCTGCACAGTTAGTGCTTGTAATATTAACTATTATTCATGTGTTTTATAAAGAGCATGATACTTTATACCATTAATGCGCTGAACAAAAGAAAATGATTCCCAGCACTTGGGAGGCAGCAACAAAAGAATTGGTGTGAGTTCAAGGCTTGCCTGGGCTACATAGTGAGCTCAGGGCCAGCCTGAACTACAAGGTGAGACCCTGGCTCAAAAAGGGAAATGATTATATTTAGTTTATCTGTTTACATCTCTGTTTTCATCTTTCAAAAATTTAATTTAACAAACTAATTAATACAGTGTTAAATTCTTACAGTATGGCCCTAAATAAGAATGTATTGGATTAGTGTTCAGTGCTTTCCTTTTGGGAAGAATATTCAATTTTAAAAGGTAGAACACACAAGTATACCTTTTGTCCATTGGGATCAGTAGTGTGATCTGGTTTAGGATAAGAATTTGGGATAGCCAGGCGTGGTGGCTCATGCCTGTAATCCCAGCACTCGGGAGGCAGAGACAGGAGGATTGCTGAGTTCAAGGCTTGCCTGGACTACATAGTGAGCTCAGAGCCAGCCTGAACCACAAAGCAAGACCCTGTGTCAAAAAAAAAAAAAGAATTTGGGACTGTTGAACCCCTGATGTGATAGTCACATCTTCTCTGTGTCCATCAGTTAATTAAATTACCTGCACCCCAGTTTCCTTCTCTAAGCAGTGAAGATAAAATTATATACTTCAGATTATTACAATAAAAAGAAAGATCACAGTGGTAATGGGAAAATGAAAATAAAATATTTTATTGTTTTGAAAAACAACTTCATAGGTCAGTAGCAAATCTATTTGGAGATGCAAACATACGTTGCACATAGTATTTGTCTCAAGTAGATCAGGATTTAACTGCATTTATGAAGGAGAATTATAAAAGTTGCAGTTTTTAATAATTATACCAAAACTGGACACTGGGACTTTAGTTGTAAGAATGCAAAATTACATCGTGTTATATGTCTTCAAGTAGAGAGTACATGAAATGAAAACAAATGTAGAACATGGACTAACAGTGTATTAACATCTCAACAGGGCCATCATGAATTTCTAAAAAAGTTATGGCATTAAAAAGGCAAGCTATACAATATAAATACCTGTAAAAAATCTATGAAAAGATGAAAAATATTGTACATTATTTATAAGTAGATACGTATAGAATGAGAGTACAGAGAAGCTTGAAAGTGATATGTACATATTCCAGTTCATGCATGGTTGGCAGGTTTTCAGGAGGTAAGAGTAAGTGTGTCAGCTGGAACTGTACATTATTGCTTTTGTTTTTCCCCGAATCAGGGAGCTAAATCCCTGGCGATGGAACTGTAAAATTTTATTCCTTAAACTAAGTCATAGAAATATGAAAGTTAATTTTTACTCCTTTTATCTGTGTGTTATTGGAATTTTTACTGTAGAAACAAAATGCAAAGTAAGAAAAATATTTGCTTCTAAAAGCAGTAGTGAATAGTTAGTTCACTTTTGAAGACTTCTATCTTGGAAGGAAAGAGAAAGAAGGGAGAGAGGAAGAAGAGATTAAAAAGGAGAAAGAGCTATATTCAGTAAAGTTGATTGTCTTAGCCTTTTCCTTCTGGAAGCATTTTAGAGAAGGATTCTTCACACCCCCATCCCCACTCCCCCCAAAGAGAGAGAGAGAGAGTGTGTTCCAGGTGGAGAAGGCACTTCTGGTTAATGAGGTGGCTCTGAATTCTTAATTATTCTTCGACACAAGGATGTGTTGTAACACCTTCCACATCCAGGTAGCTTTCCTTGTTTGAAGACTCACTGAGAAAAGGAATTCCACATGGTTAGTCCCTATACCTTTCTGCTTTTTATTTTAAGAAGAAAGGGTGTCATTGTAGATAGACAATCTCATGTCATAGTTCTCCATGATATTTTCACAACGTCCAGTAGGGCGACTGTATTCTGCAGGTCTATGACACTCCAGGTACATATATATATATATATATATATATATATATATATATATATATATATATATATATTCTTTTCTTTTCTTCACATCAGAGCCTCCAAAACAAGCTCCATGGCACCAAGCACAAAGACTTCCAATAAACATTCCATCTTTTCATTTTCTCTTTTGTTATTTAATAAAGAAAAGGCAGAGCCATTATTTCTGGCTAGTAGAGAGAAAATATTTTGGAAATAAGTCCTCTCTTCGTGGGTTCTGATGCCCCAGACCTTCCCCTCCGGCCTCTGGGCTGAGGCTCCAGGGCACGAGCTCCCAGCCTGACCAGAGGCCGCACTACGGGAAGGGGCTGAGCAGCCCTCACCGGTCCCCGGGGTCAGTCTGAAGGGCCTCGGGTGCCGACCTGAGCTGGTGGAAGCGGTGTGTCCGCTCAGTGGCTTCATCCCTAGCACGGCCTCCGGGTCTTGCGACCGGCGGGAGTGGCTGGCCCGAGTACCTGGCGGCGCGCGGGCCACTGCCTTAGCACAGCAGTAATGCAGCCCGAGTTGCTAGGGAGCTGCCCTGCGAGCGTCCCTTGATCTATTTTTAAATTTCCACGCTTGTTGCTTCTCTGAAAGGAAGCGAAGAATAATACCGTTTGGCTTTCTCCTCTTAAGAACCGAAGTAACCAACAAGGCTAAGACCTGTTGTGAAGTTAAAAAGCATTTGCTAATTAAGCTTCAGAATGTTGTGGTATTTGTGACCGTCTCGTTTCTGCTTAATTAATTTACAGATAAGGCAGCGTCTCAAAAGAGGTAGAAGCAGTGTCTATAAGAAGCGTAGGTGAAATTTGCTGGTAGTATTTTTGTTTCAATCCATTATGAAGCCCTTGAACCACTGTCCTTTCAAACATTTAACAATAACCTATTGTGAGGACCCCAGAATCCTCCACCATGGGGAATAAATGAGAAATCTGGAGGGCTATTGAGCAGTGAGTTTTCACAGCTGATATACAGAAAACTACTTAGCACAGGTGTTTCAGTAACTGTGAAATACTGACGAAATTCAGTCTTCTCTGATGCCTAGATTCACCGTCTTGTGTGGGATGGAGTCTTATGGAACTTGTAAAATATCTGTAACATAAATAAAAGAAGAAAAAGAACAAAATTAGCTCTTCGAAAAACTCCAGAAATTATTTTGGTATGGAACACTCTTCCTTTTTGGCCATTGGTAACTAGCAGTTTTCTTGGTATTTTTTTTCCAAGTTAAAATTAATTCAACTTCAAATGTTGTTAGTGAATTTTTAAATGATGTGTTATATGCATGCAGGTGTGAAGAAATCTGGTGGAATACTTCTTTTCCTGAGCCCTTTAAAAAGAAAGATTTCTCTCCCCTTCTATAACGCTTCTTTTGTCAACATCAGCTGATTGGTAAGGTCACCAAATTACAACGCTAGCACTAAGCTGTGGTTTCTAGAATCCAGAGCAACATTCCAGTGCTACAGCTCTACTACCTCAGTTCACTATTGCTTTTATTTGTGAACAGTTTGGTTGTCAAAGCAAAGCATTTGGCAGAGTTTTGTTTTGATTTTCAAATTCTACATCAGGGGACAAACGCGGCTGCAGCCACCTTTCTTTTACGAGCACACATCATCCTCTCCAAAACCAGGGAACAAATTGTGTGGATGTAAATTATGAGCTACGGTGTTGTTTTTTCTCTGTACCTCTGTGAATGTTCACAAGAACAGATGTGTTTTTGAGAAAATTGTCCATCCCTGGACATTTCCATGAAATGCTTAGGCTTCTCTTTGATAACCTTCAGCCTACCCTATATTGGCCAGATGAAATATTGTTAAAAAGAACAACTTATACAATTCCTCTGAATATTTGATACCGTTAAGTGTGAGATACAAAAGGAGTCTTTATTATACCTCATTGTAATCTCTAGCTTCTGCTGTTACATACTCTGGGCCAGTCATTTTTGTGATACTATGCTGTAATAGTTGTGTAAACCCTAAACTAGAGGTACTATTGTTATTCCTATTTTAACAGCTAAAATTACTCTGGTCTTCTGAGATAAAGGTAGTTTCAATAGGGCAGTCAACCTTAAAGCCTATAAATGTGTGTGCTGTTTTATGTGATGCCCCTGTTGTGCATTGTGTCATATTTCCATTACAGTGACAAAACACATGAGCTAGTGAATGTATGAAGAGGAGAGTTTTGTTTGGCTCCTGGTTTCTGTGGTTTTAGCCCATGGTTATTTGGCGTGTTACCTTTTGTCTTGTGAGGAGGCAGCACAGAGCAACAGGAGCACTAGTTAGGGAAAGCGTATTCACCACATGGCCTGATAAAAAAGAAAGGAAAAGAGATGCATTTCATAGTCCCCTTGGAAGGCATACCCCCAGTAACCTAACACCTACTGCTTGGTCCCATCACGTGAAGGGATACCACCTTCCACAAGCACCAAGCCTTTAATACATGGGCCCTTGGTAGATATTTAAGATCTAAGCTATAAGACACACAGTGTCAGTTATGGGCCTTAAACTGAAATTTGCAAAGTTGCTGAACTATTCTATTCAAGGCATTTAGCAACGTGGCATTTTGCATACAGGAATGCTAACTCTTGGGAGATAACCTGGGGAGAAACAGTGAACATAGATGTGGGGTTAAGAAACATGAGAACTTTAATCCTGGCTCCGACACTGATGGACTTAACTTGTGTACATTTCCAGAACTCAGTTTCCTATTGGTGCCTCCTTCCTGTATTAGGAGATGCTATCCATTAAATGGTTGACATGTAGCATCATTCAGTACATGGTAGCTCAAAGTTAAGCCTTTGGTGTCAAAGTATAATTTAGAAACTATAAACAGAGCATCTTTGGGCTGAAGGGTTTTACTCTTCCAGAATCAGAGACAACTTCTTCAATAAGTGTTGAATTCTGACCATTGAAACTCACTTGTGCATTTTCAGTAGCATGTACCAAGATGTATCCCAGACCTGGGAGCAAGAAGCCAGAAAGGCAGAATACTTCTGCAGCATAAAATGTCAGAAGTAACTTGAAGTATGCCCTGCTTTATCTATCTTTTCAATGTTTTCTGGGGGACAGGGGGCTGATGCTCTTTTAGAGATGACGTTTCTTCTTTGGCCTTTAGTTCTATTTTTAAGTGACTAAAAAATTTTAGGTCCCTAAAATGAAACATCACTGGTGAGAAATTCGTTCTAGTTACTTAAAGTATTGTGGAAGCTAGTGACTGATGTTCAGGAATCTCATACTAATCATTTGCTATTTGCAGACGTGGAACAAAGAAAAGCAGGGTGTTTCCCTAGTGGACTGTGACATCCTTGCTCTGTTTTTGGTAAATCCCTATGAAGTACTGTACTTTATAATGGCATAAAAATGATAGAGCAGCTGCTGAAATGATAAACTCAGAAGGTTGCCGAAGGGAACCTCTGGGACCTACTCATGATCCCCCATTTATTATCTACGGTGTGCCCACCACACAATGCCAAACATACAGTGCTACGTACTGTTTACCAGAAACCACAAAATACTGAAGATACAGAGCTAGACTGCCTCTGCCCTGCTCAGCTGCCCAAGGAAATACACAGGTAAAGAACAAAAGCAGTGCCCACAAAGCTCTGGAGGAGGGTTGCTAAGGGCGCTAAAGGTGAGGTAGATTTTCAAGACATCCCAGTTGTTCACTCCCATCACCCCTTTGACTCCCAGATGAGTTCATGTCAGAAATAAATCCAGGAGTGAGACTGATACAATTTGGGGCTTCATAACAGTAAGACAAATTAGAGTGTGCGACACAGTTTGGGTGCCATGACTTCTCGGTCTCCATCAGCCTTCCCTAACCAAAATAAATTCTCCCCCAGGCTCTAGCACAGAAATTAGACTTCTGTCCTCCCCTGAAGCCAAGCTCACCTCCTAGTTCCTATGTGGAGATACATGGGTGTGGAGCTACCGGTGACTGAAGGAATTACATGAGCACTTCAAGTAACATTGATTGATTAACAAATAGTAGCTATTGTTGTTACCACTATATTTATTACCATTAGTGATATTTTTATCGCCACTGTTTCTGCCCAGTTCCATGTAAGTGGCATACATAGAAGGTCTCATTGTTAACAAGATCCAAGCTAGTATGTGACACAGTGAGTCCTACAGCCAGTAAGCAGCAGAACTAGGACCCAGTGACATGGTGTCCTGTAGACTCTAAAGGTATAATAAGCACTTTCATGAACTCTAGAGGTTACTCGATTATATTAACAACTTAGCCCATCACTGTTTTGGGGCCCTGGCACAGCAGACTCCTGGCAGAGACAAAAATGACTTCATTGCCCATAAACCAGCAGGAAGCTCAAGATTCGCATTCCCATTGGTTTTCCTCACCCCAAGTTTCACGGAGGTGACACAGAGTGGCCTGGGTGGGTGTGGCACACACAGTATGTTCCTATCACCGTGGAGGAATCACAAGCTGAGAAAAACCCTCATTTCACAAAGACTTGAACCTTTCCAACCTTTGCCTGGAGAGAGGTATTATCTTTATTATCCCGGTCAGGAAACAAATCTGCTTTGTGCCCCAGAGAAAGACTTGCTGCTCCGAGACAGTGGCTACACAGGCATCCTGCAGAAAGATCATCTAGACCAAAAACTGCGTGAATGTGCGCAGTCAGAGGACTGCCTCCCAACATGCACCTTGGCAGAAAGTCACCCTCCACGGGTTCCCCCGCAGGCCACTTCGCTAATCCAACAGAAATCTGAGAAAGCTAAAGCAACACAAGTAACAGAGGGGTCACAGCTAAATTTTGTGAACGGGTCCTGTTTCTCACAAACTTGTTTACCTCCCTTCCTCTGCGGTACTAGCAGAGGAAAGAGGAGTGTTCCGCGAGAGGGAAATTCATTGTATCTCAGTTGCTCAGACCTCGTGCTGCTCAGCACCCCAAAGGCCTGGTTTCCCGTGCCCAAGAGGAAGGTGCGTCCTGAGGAACCTTGGAATCTCCGGAAAGTGAAGATGGAGAAGGACTCACTGTGCAGGAGACGCGGCCTAGAGAAGAACCCGTCCGCAGCAGTGAAGTGTTGTATTTGTTTTTCTGGGCAGAAGCAAACTCATAGATTCAAGGCCTTAATTCTCTCTTCCTTATAGACATGCCAGTATATTTTTAATGTACTATTTAAACTTGTAGAAACACATATGTCTGACTTTCACCCTGAGAGTGTCTCATGCAATCTAGTCTGAGGAATCCCTAGTTTAAAATGCTTTTTCAGGTAAATAATGTACAGCTTAGACTGGCAACTACTGTTTCGGGAGAGCTTTTACTGTATGGCTTTATGTGTAAGCAAGATAAGTGTTTGTAAATAACTATTATAGAGGCTTACTATAAAGAATTATCTTTAAAAAGGCCCCTCCCAAACAAAGTAGAGAGAATTAAATAGTAATCTTTTAAATCCTATTTTATATATGGAATTAAGATGTGTTGTTTCATTAAGTATCTACTCTTGAAAATTCTGCTGCTTCCTTTTTATAAGAAAATAGATTATGCTAGAAAAGACGCTACACTCAGCAGTATATTTCAGTTTATCTTTTCAGCTTTAGAAATACTAGGCCTTTCTAATATACTGCCAATGAAAATTCATGTTAACTTTGCTCATTTTCGGTGCCACTCAGACGCACAACTTCATAATTCATCCCAAGTCTGCCAATTCTAGCACCTAATCTCTAATCAAAAATAGGTGCTAGGTTACCCCTGTTGATTGCCAGCATAATCATATGCTAATTTTGAATTTCTGTTTTTCCTGACACCATTATACAAAGTCAAGACTCCTCATAAATAACTCTCTTAAACCATTCCATTTTTCCAAAGAGCAGGCCTGTCATGCACAGGCCATAAAATAGTTTTCATGGTTTTGTACCTAGAGAACACACACAGCCACACTGGCCCCAGCACAACCCACTGTATGAGGACACTTGTATACTGAACTACACAGGAAGAATTTTCATTCTTTTTTTTTTTTTTTTTTTTGAGACAGGGTCTCACTTTGTAGTTCAGGCTGGCCCTGAGCTCACTATGGTACCCAGGCAAGCCGCAGAGAACTCAGCAATCCTCCTGTCTCTGCCTCCCGAGTGCTGGGATTACAGGCGTGAGCCACCACGTCCAGCATTGTGGTATGCGGTGTTGATTGCTGGTAAGCGTGAGTCTCCACACCCAGCATTATATGTGGTTACCAGGGATCGAACTCAAGACCTTGCGCCTGCAAGGCAGGTGCCGGAACCACTGAGCTAACCCTCCAGCCCAAGAATTTTCATTCTTTTCCTAAAATGAATACTAATATTAAATGGATAAAGCACAATATGATCCCAGGAAGGAATCTTCAGAGGCTCTATTCTTTTTACCTTTGGTGGCTCTATGGGCGTGGATCACATATTTTTTGAGAAAATTTGTATTTCAAGTACCATAGTTGTCTTTATATGTTATAGCTGGTTCTCCACCTAGGATTTTTATGTAAAGGAAATAATTTAGTGGAACTACTTATATTATGTGCCCATGAGGACAAGACTAAACATTCTAGGAGGAACAGACTATTGTGTTTTGTTTTAAAATATTATTTCATTCAACAGCAATAATTAAATGTCTCTTCAGGCCACATAATAATAATTGGTACTCAGAAATATGAAACATAAATGCAATTCTATTATTCTGTATGGTGCTTGCTTTTTAAGTATCTCTTTAATGTTTATTATCTTATTTTGTGTTGATGGACATAGTATTATACCATTCAGGATTGGAGTTAAAGAAATGGGTTACATTCAGTCATAAATTATTAGACTCAAAGTAAACTGTGAGGTCTTAGCTATCATCTTTTCTCCTATATTTCACCTAAGAAAAGTGATTTTGACTAATATTTCACAAAGAACCCCATCAGTCATGGCAAGCGGACCCAATTCATAAGGTAAACTAGGCAAGATGTTGGATAAAAGGCTTAGGGTCAGACAATAAGTTGATTTGTGAAACTACTTTTAAGCAATCTTACTTAATGACCTCAAGGTTTACAGTTTTAGAAGGGGAAGGATGTATGTCTGCTCAAAGATGAATCCAGCCACCTATCAGAAAGGACGGCCATTAGGTTCTTCATACCAATACTCAACTTTGGTTCTGTAATAGATGCTGTAGAAGCCATAGGAAGGAGTGAGCAAGTCTGTACTTTGAAGGCTGTTTTAGTTTCTAAAAGGTGGTTAAAATTTTTAAATCAAGATACATTTTTCCCTTAGCTGTCATGCTTTTCTTTTTGGATTCATAAACACTTGTTTTGTTTTGTTTTTTTAAGACGGAATCTCACCTTTGTACTTGAACTTGTACTTTGGCCCTGAACTCACCAGGTAGCCCAGGCAAGCCTTTAAATCAGAAATCCTGATGCCTCTGCCTCCCTAGTTCTGGGATTCCAAGCGTGAGCCACCACACCAGGTCCATAAACAATTTTAAATGCACGTGAAATACTTGTATTTTAAGAAAAGGACCCTGGGGCTGGGGATTTAGCTCAAGTGGTACCGCACCTACCTTGGAAGCACAAGTTTAATCTCCAGTACCACCAAAAAAATTAAAAAAGAAAGAAATGAAAAGGAAGCTGAAAAAATAGAAGGAAATATCAATTTATTACTTTCTATATTGACTTTTCCTACTATCTTTGAACAGAATGACTTTGCTGCTTAAAAATAATTTTCAGATGATTACTTCTAACCAATTTTATTTGATCAGGTTTTCCAGGTTTAATCTTGGAGCCGTAAAGATATTCTGTCCACATTTTGTGCATTTTTTCTGACCCTTACATCATTATCTAGAAGTTATTTTTGTTACTTATAAGGTGATAAAGGTTTTAATAATGACTTTTTCTGTTTCAGTATGCTTGAAAATGTCAGTCTTTAATCCTTTTATCAATAACTTAATTAAGCCAATTCAAACTTTACTTTCTTTGAGTTAGTCTCTCACAAATTACAATTAAGAGAATGAAGACAGAATGTTGGGGGGCTACCAACACGTATGTTTGAAAAAATGTTGTCATCTAGTAAAGAAGATGGGTGAACACCTTGTTTGAGGATCTGTTACATGACACCGAGTCTTTCCTATGTTTCTGTCAAAGTTGCTTTACATCTTATCATGTCTACACAGTGAAGCAGAAGGAAGGCTCAGAAGAGAGGTCTCTTTAGTCTTTTACCGTATTCCCCACATTTGCATGGAAGCTTGAATTGTTTTTAAATGCCTTGTCTCTGTTGTTTCTTGATCTTTTTTTTCATTTTAAATTTTATAAACCTTTTTTTTTTTTTGAGACAGGGTCTCGCTTTGTAGTTCAGGCTGGCCCTGAGCTCACTATGGAGCCCAGGCAAGCCACTGCGAACTCAGCATTCCTCCTGTCTCTGCCTCCCGAGTGCTGCGATGACCACACCCGGCACTGTGTATGTGGTATTGATGGCTGGTGGGCGTGAGTCTCCACGCCCAGCATTTGTATGTGGTTACCAGGGATCGAACTCAGGACCTTGCGCTTCTGAGGCAGGTGCTGGAACCGCTGAGCTAAATCTCCAGCCCAATATAAACCTTTTATAACTTCTCTAACAACGTGTTTATATTACTGTACTGTCTTGTTGCCATTTAGAATCTTTCCACCTCTGAAAATGTACTGTTAATGTAATTTAACAGACTACTCCTTGCGTGTTCACCTGTGCACACCTCTCTCAGTGTATATTTCCAATCTGACTGAGAAAATGGGCACATTTTGGTTACACAAAGATCACCAAATTGCCTTGAGGAAGCTAACAATATTAGGAGCAGTTTGAGAGAACAGACATCCCTCCATGAGGGTTTCTTCATCTTTCTTTGTTTAGCCTTTCCATACATCTTGTCCTTGAAAGGAAATAGCCACCATTTTCTGAGAGAAAATTTGCATAATAAGAAAGCTTGCATTTAGGTTTGCATCTCAATGTTCAAGAAATCCAAATGGTTTCTACCCTGTGCCAAACATGCTCTCCTATTCTACACTGTCTTTGTGTTATGACGGGGAAAGGTGGCACTGCATTTTGACCCGGGGTCTCTTCCATCTTTCTCTCCATCACATCGTGTTAGGGAGTACTAAAAAATATATCACAAACATTTAAGAAGGGAGCAAGGAAACTCATTGATTTTCTGAAAGCAATTCGTTAATTAACATCAAAGGAATGAATTCTGACTTGCATAGCCTAGTGAGTGGCATTTTTCCATAGTCCTGGTTGCTATGGTGATGAAGGAAACTCGTTTGTTCTGGGTCACTCCTAAATTTGTGCATGAAAGCATAAGAGATTATTCCTGTCTAATCAAGTTATATGGAAAAGTTGAAGGGGAGGTGCTGTGTTTTATAGCCATCACCCCTCAACATAATAAAATACAATAGCTGAAGAAAAAGGATTATATCTTCCTTCAGAAAACAGAGCATAGAATTTCTCACTGACCCCGGAGTTTCTTAGAACACCTCACACACTCACACATACACAAACACTAATATGAAAAATGTGGAATCACGTTTCTTAAAAGGAATTAGAGTACATATTGAAAAACTCTACAACTCAACTTTGCATAATGAATAAGGAGTAGAGTGCGCATTCATTAAACAATTTTACTTTTGAACTTAAATTCTACAGTGTGTCAAATGCCTCACTAGCTCTGCATGGCCGGGAAGCCAAGTTCTGTTACAATTAACATAATTGGGAAAGCTAGAATGGAGAAGTAATGGCTTACCTCTTTTTTTATTTTATTTTTACCGAATATCTCAGCCCCTGTGGTATATAGATTTAAGCATCTTTTTCACATTCTTCTGCCTGATCAACACCTCTGTTATTCCTAAAGCAGATGGAGGTTTGAATGCCATTACTGGGCTTTCTGTGTCAGCCAAAACATCATTTTTACAAAAAAAAAAAAAAAAAAAAACAATTGCAGCTTCATTACATTGTGACTTTTATTTATATAAAGTGTATTTGTTTATCCCTAACATATGTAGATGTAAATTCTGATCTTTCATTTATTAGCTATATGGTTTGGTAAAAATCTCTTAATTTTTTAATTCTTCAGGCTTTTTGTCTATGAAGTGAGGTTGTTAAGATTTATTTATTGAAGAATTTGCGTGGGCTTCTGTACATTTATCTCTTGATGTGTAACAGAATACACCTCATATCTGCAGTTTAATGCAATAAATATTTATCACTGATGTTTTTTCCTTATGATCAGGAGTCTGGACCAGCTCACCTGAGTGACTCCAGATCTAGCTTTTCTCCTGGGCCTCCAGTAAGACAGCAGACAGGGGTACAGACATCTAGAGATTCCGCTGGGGCTAAAGGACCTGCTTCCACGATCACCTATGTGGCTGTGGGAAGACTTCAGTTCCACGCAGGCTCTGGACCTATTCCTCATCGTGTGGTTGTCTCTTCTGCAGTCAGATGTATCTAGAACAGTGCTCTAAGTGAATAAAGCAATAGTGCAGGAACAAAAAAAAAGGCACCAATGCAGGATCCATAGCCTTGTTTTTATCTAATTTCAGAAATTAGATTAGGATCATCATTCTTACTATTTTTTTATTTTAGTTTATTAATACGTGTACATATTATATAATATTTACAATCCTAGTGGGAAGTTGCTACATACACCTAATACATCACAATTCCTTTTTATTTCACCCTCCCTTCTTGTTTGATCTCTCTCCCTGCTGAGAATGATCTCTCTCCCTATTATTTGTATTCTGTTTTGCTGTTTATATCTACTCTGGGTTTCTCCTATAAGAGAAACAATATGATATTTGAACTTCTTTTTTCAACTGATGTGACTTAACTTGCTGTAATTAGAAGCAAACAGTGACAGTTAAAGAGGGTAATAAGACTACACCTGAAGAGAAGACACATAAATTTGACTTTTTAAAGGACTGAGAATCAAACAACATGTGGACTTTTTGGTGAAGCCACTATGTCTTCCTTATGTCCACAGTTTGCATTTATCTCACAATTCATTAAAGAATTTTACTTTTGAGTTTAAATTCTATAGTGTGTCAAATGCCTCACTCACTCTGCCTTGCCAGGAAGCCAAATTCCAAACTATAAAACCTTCCCAGGGCAACCAAAGTGTCATCCTACTATAGCTTCAGCTCAAAGGCCAGAATCTCATCATCTCCACAGAGTCCTGATGTGCCTGTGAGACCTTAGACTTGGTACCTTAAATATTCCATTGGGGTGACCCAGTTTCAGATCCCCCCTTCTGTCTCTCTTAGGCAGAAGCTGTTTCTCAACAAACTTTTCAAACTCTTTAAAAGAAATACAACCTGGGCAGGAGATTTAGCTCATTGGTTCCAGCACCTGTCTAGCAAGCACAAGGTCCCTGGTTTGATCCTTGGGTAACCACATGCAACAATACTGGGTGTGGTGACACATACCTACCAGCAATCCGTACCACATAGCACAATTCTGGGTGTGGGGGCTCATGCCCATAATCCCAGCATTTAGGAGGCAGAGGCCGGAGGACTGTTGAGATCAAGACTTGCCTAGTCTACATAGTGAGCTCAGGGCCAGCCTGAACTACAAAGCAAGACCCTGTCTCTGAGAAAGAAAAAAAAGGAAAAGAAAAGAAAAGAAAAGAAAGAAAGAAAGAAAGAAAGAAATTAAGAAAGAAAGAAAGAAAGAAAGAAAGAAAGAAAGAAAGAAAGAAAGAAAGAAAGAAAGAAAGAAAGAAAGAAAGAAAGAAAAAAGAAAGGAAAAATACAGCTTGATAGATACACTTTTGTTCTACCTCTGAAAGCAGAGGTGTATATTATGTATGCCTACAATAATGATGAGACAGGTTTAGTGTAGTTGTTCTTGGTATGTTTCTTCCAAACATGAGAAAATGATTAGTTCATAGCTATTATGAAATTCAGTTTGGAAAACCCTGAATGTTCACTGAGTAGGTCTGATTGTCCGAGGATAATTTTCCATAGCTCTCAGCTCTAATGCCTGGACTCTTGTTTTGTTTGTTTGTTTGTTTGTTTGTTTAATTTCCTTTTCTTCAGTGACAAGAAGATGTTTGTATCTGAGCAGTTGTCTCAGTTTGCTTTCTTCCAGTTGAATTTTCTGAGGCCTAAAGGTCTCTCTTCATTTTTCACTGTCTCTGGTCTTTTGAATTCAAGTTGGTAATAGCATTGCATATGTAACTCCTCTAAAAGCTTTTCTGAAGACTCAGAGGCTCCGCGCCTTCCTGGCCAGTGCAAGGCCCTGAACTCAATCCCAGGTACCAGGGAAACAAAACAAAACAAAACAAAAACCTTATTGGTTTTCTCTGAGTCTTATGGGGCAATAATGATTACTAAGGGACAATGCCTTTAATAGTCCTAGGACCTCTAGTATTTGATTGATAAGATTGATAAGACACACAGCTGGCAGCTTCACTGGGTCATGCATCTGACCAAAAGGACCCATTGATCTGTTTCTGAAATCTTGTGAAATAATTTTATAGACAAACCTTTGACATCATCTTTATAGCAGATATCTCGATCCCACCCTTTGTATGCTCTTTGGTTAATTTTAGATTTATTTGCTACCTAAAAGTTCTGAGAATTTATAAGACCATCAAGTTCTTTTAAATTCAGGAATCTACCTTCAGATTATTTTTCTCCTCACCCCAGCCTTTACGAGGGACAGGAGAACCCACTTCCAAGTTTACTGTTCTGAGAGCAGTTACTTAGCCTGAGTTCCTCACTGACTATTGGTCGGAAATCTCTGTTGTTTTTCATGGGGTCCTCTTCAGAGAACTTGGCTTGCTTGGAATAGACTAGGCCAAGAGGACGTGAGCAGGAGTATGTGAGTGAGATAGAGGGCAGACTTTTTATAACCCAGGACTGACATGACATGCAATTATCCGACCACACTCTGTTCATTATGAGTAACTCAAGAGGAGGGCAGTGAAGTTCAACCTGTGTAATGAAGGAGATCAAAGAATTTGAGAGTATGTTTGAAAGGCTACCCTGTTCTAGTATGATGGACTGAACTGTATTCTCCACAGAATTTTTATTGTGTAAAGTGCATGCAAATATCATGCTTTTATGCAGTGACAGCTAATAATGTGTCTTGTGTGCTATGTTTACATTGCACTAGCTTTGAGTAGAAGACTTGTTGTGCACAATAGGTTCTAACTTATTAGAATATTTTAAATTAAAGATAGGCATTTTCTTTTACTTGTATTCTAGTTTGCATGCAATCGTGATGAGGACCTTACTTTACATTTGAGAAAAGTCCATGGGTTGACTAAGTGTGTTACAAAATGGGCCTCACACCTCCCAAATCTGCATTCTTTCCACTTTCTAAAGAGACAACCTCATAGTTTGGTACAGTTCACTCCTTAGAAATTGACATTTTAAGTAGGAACAAGTCACTATCCCCCAGAGATGGATGAATAGAAAAAAAAAGATATCAATTATTTTATCACAAAGAAACTTTGGATACCTGAGATACCTGTGTATTTTTTTCTTCTGCAAAAGCACCAGGGATTACAGATCATCCTTCTTTAGGAACTGGAAAAGATGATTCACATGTATTCATTCCTTATTATTTGAGCCCTTACACTCAGAAATTAGCTATTATTAGAGCTTTCAGAAGCTTTGTTTGACCTCAAAACAACAGAAGAATGTATGATCTGTTGAAGGAAATTAGGTATGAACACAAACTATCATCAGTTTATCACTTAGCTATTATACATAAGTGCTGTGTAATAAACCACTCCGAAAATCTTAGCCCACAATAGTAACATGCTTCATTGTCTGTGGGCTGCCTAGACAGTGTTGTTTAATGTAGTGTGCTTAGTTGAAAACAATAGGCTACTTCAAGAAATGCTCCAAATAAGACTCATCTTTCTTGAGTCAGTGAGATGGGAAGGGTGTGCTATTCCTTATTACCATGGCATCCGGATCCACAAGGAGCAGACAGAAGGCTCTGAACACCTTCCCTATAGTCCCTTGGTAAAAGAATACATGTGGCAAGCTCAAAATGAATAGACTAAGAAAACAAACTAAGACATTAATGAAGACACTGAAAGTTGCATAGGAAAAGACAGCAGTACAGAGAAAAGTAATAAGAACATAATAGATTTTATTATAATAAGTAACCACCAACAATAGCAATTTTTTTTTTTTTAGACAGGGTCTCACTTTATAGTTCAGGCTGGCCTGAGCTCACTAGCCCAGCCAAGCCTCTAACTCAGCAATCCTCCTGTCTCTGCCTCCTGAGTGCTGGGATGACAGGCTTGAGCCACCAAGCCCGGCACTATGGTACGTGGTATTGATGGCTGGTGGGCGTGAGTCACCATGCCCAGCATTGTATGTGGTTACCGGATGGAACTCAGGACCTTGTACTTGCGAGGTAGGCACTGGAACCACTGAACTACATCTCCGGCCAGAAAGTAAATTTCTTAAGAAGCATCAAAAAGAGGACAGAATGTTATTGTCAGAACTATCAGACCTCATTGCAGTCCATCTCCTTCTCTGACTGACATGAATTAAGTGCTTCCCTGCATGGCACCTCAGTCTCCTCATCTTGAAAATAATTTTCCTAATGATTAAATGTGATCCCATACATGGAAGCGAATACCAGCATCTGGTACATAGTGAGAGCTAACAAAGCAATAGAGGTATATGGACGGAGCTCTGAATGTTCGTATTTGCCAGGAGGAAGAAATCCACCTGTGAAACAACTAGAAAATGATTCTTCTTAACATCTAAGTAAGAAAAGGCAGCATATAAAATGTGATCCATGTAGAGAGGGCTTCATTAAGCAAGTCTTTTTTTGTCCATATAGAATAGAGCTCACCAAATGAAAAAACTTCCGTTTTCTCTTTTATTTCTTAGCAATTAATTTCAGGAGAGCATCCATATATTTCCATTCATCTTAACTGTTTATAAGATATTCTGGCTGTGAAATGACATGGTTGTCATGGAAGCAATCAAGAATCAGAAATCAGAACTCAGGAGAGTATATGCAGCTGACCAGGCTCATTTCTGCAAAATAAGGCATGGGTTGTTTTATTTCTTTTTTTTTTTTTCCTCCTTTACAATAAGTCACTTGTGAAGGAATATGTCCAAAAGTATTTTCACTTTGTGATTCTAAATCAAACTTATTAAATATAGTTCTACTAGTGCCTAAGTAGAGGCATTGTTCATGTCCATGTTAATATCTATGTGTTGATTATGTGTAGATTGATACATGCTAGCGATAGCTCATTCTTGTCACCTCATTGCCTGGGCAAAGTTCAGAAATTCATTTCTACTTTGTATATTGAAACCCAAGGATCCATTTTAATCTGCTTTGCTTCCTCCATAGGTAAAATCTCTGCTCTCAAATAATTTCAGATTTGCTTGGAGAACTGAAAAATATTCAAAAATAAGTGTTTAAGGATACAGGGATATACAGAGGATTAATTGGGTTCACTCAGATACTGTTTCTGTCTTTCTCTGCATTTTGGAGAGAGTATGTTTATCACTTTCAATATTTGAAGATTTTTTCAAGGGTATTTAAGATGTTAAATACATAGGCTTGTGTTTTATATATATATATATATATATATATATATATATATATATATATATATATATATATAGTTATACATATATTTATGTACAATATATATAGTTATATTCAAGCCCTAATAATATATTTGCTTACTGAATTTGATTGGGCATTACAAAGTGAAAATGTTGGGCCGGAGGGTTAGCTCAGTGGTTCCAGCGCCTGCCTTGCAAGCGCAAGGACCTGAGTTCGATCCCCGGTTACCACATATAATGCTG
>PVIC010037507.1:0-17752 GCA_004025085.1 Thryonomys swinderianus | reverse complement strand
CAAACTCTGTATGTGTGGTCAGTGTATTTACCTCATTGGAAACCTCCTTAATTCATTGATTTTTCTTTTATCTTGAAGATAAGCTTCAGACTTTTCTTAGAAATTTCTTCTTTCAGGAAACTAGATCTTCCCAGAAAAATCAGGCAACTGAAATAGAGACAGCAAAGAAAAGGGAAATCATCTGTACATATATATTTCATTTATTTACAGTTTTAAATTACTGTCCAAGCATGCTTCTCCTAAACCATATAACAGTTAAAAAATTCATGATATCTAAATTTTCATATAATGCAAACACATTATAAGAATACAAGCTGTATTTGAGCCTGTGAACCAAGCAGTAATTTCCTACAAGGCTGATTGTCCTTGTTAATTATGAAAGTCAGGGTAAATAAGTCATTTCCAAAGTGTTTTCTTCTAAAATTTACCTTTCTTCTTTAGTCTTCACCTAAATCTTCCACCAGTCTTCACTTGGTTCTCCAGAAAACTATTTGACTAAGCTTACTTGTTTACAAAATAAGCATTGGAACGTGTTGAAGAACATTTCACACTCTGTTTATGTCTTTTTGAGCTTTGTCAAATACAAAATTCTGTGTGTGTGTGTGTGTGTGTGTGTGTGTGTGTGTGTGTATGTGTGTTTAGCTCTCTGTGATGGGTTGGCAGAGAAAGAATAAATCTGTTGATGGCTAGTCAGAGCCTGAGGCTGGATATTAGTATAAACGGAAGCAAATGGTGCAGTAAGTTCCTGAGGTTGTGACTTGAAAATAATAATAGCAGTTTCCTCACTGACTAAAGAAATAATCTTCTCTAATTATAGTCACACCTGTTCCAGACCATCTGCCCATAAATTCTCTACCGTCATTGCTGGAAAACAAGTCACATTATCTGTTCTTCCTTCTACTCAGAGCCATTCTTTCTAAATTCTCTTTTTAAGATCATGCTTTTCCCATCTACTGAAAACATTAGAAACCGGAGAGAGCATTATACTCAGCCATCTCTTGTTACCTGCACCACTGATGCTCCTGTCAGGAGAGCTGTACTGTTAGGGGGCTAGAAATCCTTTGCCATTTGATTAGATTGTGCTTCCCCAAGGAGAACCTGAGCAAAGAATTTTCATGCCATATGTTTATCTGGGAGGTAGTCCTAGGAAACTCAGGAGTGAAAGGCAAATTAAATAGGGTTACAGAGGCATGGAATGAGGCAAGCAAAAGTGGAACCTCCTGAGCAGGTTATTCCTGTGGGTGACTGCTAGTCCTTCAGTGGAGTTCAGCGAGACTACAGAACAGGCCTCTGAGCGGTAAGAAAGCTGATGCACTTGGATACCCAATTTCATCTGTAGTTGGTTGAAAGCTATTCTGGGCCGTTCCTTGGTAAGAGCAGGTGCATCATGAGTCTGTCAGTATATACTGAACTGATCAGTATCTGGGCACTGACAACATCTGATTCAATGACAGTGAGTTATTAGTCATTGGTTTTTGAGGCCAAATGGATATTCTTAAATTTGTAACAATTTATTTTCCTTTGAAGTATTTAACTGCTGATAATATATCAGTAACCTTTTCTCTACTAAATCATGTGTAGGATTTTAATTTCCCTAACCTGTTGGCAAACTGTCTTTGTGTTTTATATAATCCTAATAAATAAAGGGAGACAATTGAGATTTTTTTTTTTTTTTTGAGACAGGGTCTCACTTTGTAGTTCAGGCTGGCCCTGAGCTCACTATGTAGCCCAGGCAAAACTAGAACTCAGCAATCCTATAAAGCCACTGAATGACCCACTGCAAAACCCCTAACCTATTAGCGTCTGCACTGCTCTTTGTATTCCCTTTTATTATGAGTTAAAAGTAGTTTCCATTGCACATCGTGGGTCTTCGTTTTCTCTCAAGGACTTCACAGCTCTGTCTTCAGCTCCCCTAGTCCTTATGAATTATTCTCATCAAAATGAAGTTCATTCTAGATTAGTAACTCCTTCTTGAAGTCTTAAAAAGTTTGCACACAACATGGAAACTTCCCTTCATTCTCATCCATCTCCTGTATCAAATTTACAGGTGAACTTCTGAAAGTCGTATCTCCCAGTGTTGTTTGCACTTGGCTCAGGTCTCATTTCTGCCACACTGTACTTCACCTGGTTGCTGCACCACAAGCCCTTTGCCCATTGCTCTGAAACTCATCTGTGTATGAAGCTCATGGGTTATGGTCATAGTCAATGCAAAAGTTTTGCTGTCACATTCAGGTTCTTTAATGCTTTCAAAAAGAAAATAAAAGGAAAACCCAACAAGAAATATTTTTATGCTTATATGTTTTATCCTGTCCTTTGACTTCATTTTTCAATATTCTACTAGCTTTTTTTTACTTCAGTGGAATATATAAACATAGGAAATTTTTTAACATGTAATTCTCATAATAGTAATTCTGTAGCAGCAGTCAGCACTTTTTAAATTTATGTTGTGCAGCAGACACTATTCTAAGGGTTTTATGTACATTAATGTGTTTATCTTCCTCAAATTTCTGGAAGTCTTCTTATTATTCCCGCATATAGCAAATAAGGAAGTTCAGGTACCAAGAGGTTACTTATAATTTACCCCCAGGTCATACAACCAGCAATTAGTGATTCTTCTGGCTGAGTTAATGCTGGATTTTTAGAATACACAAGTTAAATAATGTCTGACAGGTTGCCTTAAAGTGAGTTAAATTTAATCAATTATTCCTTTTTTTTTTTTTTTTTTTTTTGAGACAGGGTCTCGCTTTGTAGTTCAGGCTGGCCCTAAGCTCACTATGTAGCCAGGAAAGCCTAGAACTCACCAATCCCCCTGCCTCTGCCTCTTGAGTGCTGGGATTACAGGCATGAGCCACCACTCCTGGCACTATGGAATGTGGTATTGATTGCTGGTGGGCGTGAATCACCACACCCAGCATTGTATGTGATTACTGGGGATCAAACTCAGGACCTTGTGCTTATGAGGCAGGTGCCAGAATGGCTGAGCTAAATCTCTGGCCCCTAATCAATTATTCTTTAGGAGTAAAAACATTAAAATAGTGGGACATCTTACATTGAACATGAACCACTAAGTCATATGTCAGCAACTACATATGATTGATTCTTACTGTATGAACTTGTTTTCTCATTCTGTTCTTTGAAAGAGATTATTCTTGTATTGTTTCTCATTTTTTTGCTGCTTTATTCACTTTTATTCAACACTTTCCTGAGCGTTGAAAGTGTTAAAGATTAAGTGCTGAAAAAGTACAAAATCCTCGCTGTTAAATAAACATCCCAGCCAGAGTCAGGGGAAATATGGTAAACCAGCAAACAAATTTCACACTCCGAAGTAAATAATTGGATGGCAGGTGCAAAGCCTCTTTCCAAGGAAGGCATCAGGGGTGTCTACAGTGAGATCTAAATGACAAGGGGGAAAACTGAGATAGGCACAAAGATCTGAAAGGACAAATCCTGACACTGCTGCACGTGAGGGCTTGGAAGGCAAACGTGCCCAGACCCAGGCCAGGATCTGAGACAGGTGCTAAAGTGGGTCACAGCACATGCTGCCTGTAATTCTAGCTAACTGTTTTACAATTTAGTCTTCTCGGTAAACAGTCTTTTGAGGTATAAGAAGGGGACTGACATCAACTCACTTTTGCTGTTTTATTTTATTGAGTTTCTTACAAATGTTGAGTGTGATTATGAGCTGCACATAAAATGAACCAATAAAGAATTCAATTAAAAAAGGGATATAATCAATGTGTTTATATATACATTTATATATATGTTTATATATAATTTATATATAAATGACATACGTATCATTTATATCTTTATATATAGAGAGAGATAGGGAGACATATACCATATTCTATGTAATCGTCTCATCAAATATAGAATTTGAAAATATTTTCTTTCATTCTGTAAGCTGCTAGTACCTAAGGCTTTTTTTTTTTGGTTCTAAAGAGCTTTTTTATTTTGATGCAATATGATAAAATTTATTGTTAATTTCTTTGACTCTTTTTGTGTTCATCTTTAAAAAATAATTTTCTAGACCAATGTCTTGGAGATTTCCATGGTTTTGTAAAGAAATGTCATAGTCTGTGTCCTATGTTTAAGTACTTATCTCTTCTGAATTGATTTTGTTTATGAAATGAGATTAGTCTATTCTTATTCTTATTAGCATGAATACCCAGTTTTGGGAAAATCATATATAGAAGAGCGCTTTTAATCCTCATTTTGTGTTTTTGATGTTTGTTTAAAAATAAAGACATTCGTAAATAAAAAAAAGAAAATAGCTGTGCTGCTCCAAAATGATACTGAATTTAAAAATCATAATGAGCTAAAAAAAAAATAGCTAGATCACTAGCAAAACTACCTCAATATAAACTTAATGAAACTAGGATGCTGAGACATATTAGATTAAAAAAAAACTCTTTCAAACTCATATGACTTTTTAAATTCCCCAAATCTGCTTAGGCTTTATAAATGAGAGATGAACAAAAGTATTAGAACAGGAAAAGAGGGTTTGGTGAATGGTTTCAGTGAGAAAATTGATGAGGGAGGTTGCGACTATTTCGTTAATGGCATACTGCTTAGACTTTAGGGCTCACTGTGATAAAAGCTGTTATATGGTAGCCATTGAGCTGGGAATGGGATCACAAAAGCAACAACTGATAATAAATATAGCTATTATTAACAAGAACCGATACTATGGTAATATTTTGCAAGGACCATCTCATTTTACATTGACTTATACAGTAACACTGTCAGACCCATTTGAAGGGTTAAAGCGATTTCTCCAAGGTTACACAGTTAATAAGGTTTATGCCTATGCATATTTAGAGTCAGAAGCCCTGATATCAGTGCCAGTCCTCTTAACTATGATGCTTTATGGATTATGAGCATCCTACTGGAAAAGTTCAAAATTATAAACGTATGCATAGGTCTGTTACAATGATTCCTGTTAAAAACTGACTATGTGGAAAAAGTGAGAATTAAATTGTCATATGCTGGTACAAATTCTCAATATTGTGTGTGATCACGATGTGTATATATATAATGTACCAATAAAGATTCAAATTTAAAAAAAAACTGACTGGGAATACTGAGGTTTATGTGATATACACATGGAGTGGAGAAGATTGTGTTACAAAAAATTTGCTGTCTGTACTGTACAGAAAGGCAGAAACAGCAAAGAATTAACCTCAGGCAATGGGGTAGAATAGCATGATGCTGAAAAGGAAGAATTAGTGTTTGGTACATTTGTCTACTTATCTACTAAGCTATCAAATTCACAATAGCATAAAATCATAATATAATAGACAGCTTATGGCACATCTAGAGTTGGCTTGAATCTTGGCATAATACAGAATATAGCCTATAGCACTGGTGCCAGTGTATAGTTGAGTAAACCTCCATTTGTTTTTGCCTTAAAGCACAATAGTTTCCTATGACCTAGAAATATCTTTAAAGAAAATATTTACCACCATTTTTGTAATGGAAGAAGAAAGTAATTTTGCAGAATATCTTCAAGGGAAGCAAATCCAACCACAATAGTTATTCAGTGAGATTTGTACTGTTACACCTAAACTAAAAAGGTAGAAAAACCTTTGCTCTAGAATTAGAGAATAAATAGGTAACTTTTTTTTAATTTTTCTGAGCCTTTTCTATGTACAACTAAAAATAACACTATCACAGAGACGTGTTAAATTAAACAAAATATCTAAAATTCCATATATCCTTCCTGATTATTAATCTATACCTAGCAGTATGCCATTAATTGATACACAATTATTCAGTTTCCTTGAGATGGATGAAATGTTTTCTTTTATATTCTTCATGGTTTTTCCTTAGTTTTTGGTCTTAACACCCAGGGCATAGTTCTTTAAAAAAATACAACTGCGGGCTGGGTGTGGTGGCTCATGCCTGTAATCTCAGCACTTGGGAGGCAGAGACAGGAGGATTGCTGAGTTTGAGGCCTGCCTGGGCTACATAGTGAGCTCAGGGCCAGCCTGAACTACAAAGCAAGACCCTGTCTCAAAAAAAAAAAAAATACAACTGTGGTCCATCTGGTTGTCCAATGTGTTTTCCTTAACGAATTACATCTTTCTGTTAGTGAAATACCATTTAAATGCTTATTGCATTTAAATGTGAGATAAATCATTACTCAAAGGAATAGCAAAGCCAGTTTTCTCAAAGATTTTAGTGAGACAACATTTATATTAATTAGAATTAGGTTTCAAAGTAGAAAGAAATGATTCAAGGGCTGGAGATTCAGTGTTTCCAGTGCTTGTCTAGCAAGCACCAGGTTCTGAGTTCGATCCCCAGTAACCACATACAACAATAATGTGCATGGTGACTCACACCCACCAGCAATCAATACCACATACCACAGTGCTGGGCGTGGTGGCTCTGGCCTGTGATCCCAGCACTCGGGAGGCAGAGACAGGAGGATTGCTGAGTTTGAGGCTTGCCTGGGCTATATAATGAGCTCAGGGCCAGCCTGAAATACAAAGAGAGACCCTGTCTCAAAAAAAAAAAAATCAAGGTATGGATAAGGAAATATTTCTGTACAAAATCTTATTGTCATTTATTCTGTGATGGGAAAAGGCAGCATAAAGTTAATGTAATGTTTATTTAATAATTAATTTAAAAGAAAATGTCACATAAAATGTAGGATGATAAACCTATTTTCCTTAAACAGTAAAGCAATTTTGTCAATATTTTAAAAGAATGTGTCAGTAGGGAAAACTGTTTCATATGAAAGTTTCTGGGCTATGGTTTTTAAAGCTAGTAACTCTAAAATGAAAACCCAATCAGTATGCCAGATGTGACAATCAGGTATGATTGCCACCTATTTTTACAAAAGCTTGCAAACATATTAAAGGAATAGTGAAATTCAAAATGATGTCAAAACAGATGTGAAAGCAAATTGTAAAGAATAATAAATTGCCTTAAGGATTAGTTATATTTTTCAGATATGCTTTTTGTGTTAATAATAATGTCTTTATCATTAGTTAAGTGTAGGATGTAATGTCAAATGAGATTATTACATTACCACAATTTTCTTTTCTTTTCTTTTTTTTTTTTTTTTTTTTTTTTTTTTTTTTTTTTTTTTTTTTGAGACAGGGCCTCGCTTTGTAGTTCAGGCTGGCTCTGAGCTCACTATGTAGCCCAGACAAGCCTCGAACTCAGCAATCCTCCTGTCTCTGCCTCCCGAGTGCTGGGATAACAGGCGTGAGCCACCATGCCCGGCACATTACCACAATTCTGACCAAGAAGTTTCATGTGAAAATATTACTGATTGGAATAAATAAAAATTTACAGTGAAGCCAGGCGTGGTGGCTCACGCCTGTAATACCAGCACTCGGGAGGCAGAGACAGGAGGATTGCTGAGTTTGAGGCTTGCCTGGACTACATAGTGAGCTCAGAGCCAGCCTGAACTACAAAAGCGAGACCCTGTCTCAAAAAAAAAAAAATTTACAGTGAAGACTAAACAAATGAGTTCAGGTTTTATTTATGCCTCAGCATAAGTAAAGTTTTTTTTTTATACTAGATTCTACAGAGTTTTGACTACTTACTTAGATAAAAAGAATTACATTTTTGTTATTGATTGATTGCTTTTGACAAAATGTAGAACAATAAAAAGGGGGGTCATTTAGGGAACTGAAAAAGCTACTATATGATCATTTTTGGTGATACAGATACTTAATTCAGACTTGAAAAACAACATGAGATCAGACATTGTAACATGTCAGCAAAAGAGTCATGCTCAAACATGAGCCACTAACAGATACTGGCTTATATTTTAGCCAGGAAATTTGGTCAGAAACTACTATCCTTCAGTTTTCACTAAATTTGTTTTCAGCTTATCAGAGCCTACAGTTTGTAAGCAAGCAGTAGAATGCTGACTATAAAAGTTCCTCAGTTTCTCCACTTGTTCCTATCTTTCCTCTCCTAAATGTCCTGGTCAAATTTCAAGCAGCAGCAGAGATTCTTTCATTCCAATGATAGTACTTGACTGTAGCATTGATTCAGTCATTTTACAGTAGGTAGTGAGACTGAATAAAAGAATGCCTGCCAATTCTCAGTTCTAAAAACGGTACAGATCTTCAAATAGCTTGTGACTAGTAATATGCTTATATCATGTTTAAATTATATGTGTCAGTTAAGATATTCCTTAATGATTCTCCTTCTTTCATATAGCCATGTTCTTTATCTGCAATTAAGGTAAAGGAATTAAATATAGATGGTTTACGCTAACTGGAATTTCGAGATATAGAATTAGTGGCACATCAGATTGCATATCTGCCACTTACTTAAACCTCCCCGGATTCCTCAGTTTTCTTTCTGTTAACTGAAGAGAAAAGTTAATTCAGGGAGGGCTGGAGGGTTAGTTCAGTGGTTCCAGCACCTGCCTTGCAAGCGCAAGGTCCTGAGTTCAATCCCCGGTAACCACATATAATGCTGGGCGTGGAGACACGCCCACCAACAATCAACACCACATACCACAGTGCCTGATGTGGTGGCTCATGCCTGTCATTCCAGCAATCAGGAGGCAGAGGCAGGAGGATTGCTGAGTTCCAGGCTTGCCTGGGCTATACAGTGAGCTCAGGGCCAGCCTGGACTACAAAGCAAAACCCTGTCTCAAAAAAAAAAAAAAAGTTAATTCAGGGAAACTGTAAGGTTTATTAATAAGAAAGATATCATTTGGACCCAGAAGTCATTCATTACCTGATTTACTATAAAACATTTGGTAATTTGATCTTGTTTTGAGAATCTGACAGTTGCTCTATACTTCTTTACTTCAACTGTACACAGCATTGTGGATGTAATTTCAGGGCTTTACTCGTACAAAAACAATCAAAGCCTATTGTTGACACTAGCAACTCAAGAAAAATTTAATAAGCAAAAGATAAGAGTTCTTTATGAAACACAAACTGTCATCCTGAAACAAGAAAAGGTAGCATTTAATGTGATGAAAATTTAGGTCAAAACTATGTGTTTCCACAGGGATGACTGTACTTGTTTCAGATTGACTAGGACTAGGCTTTTCATGTGACTGTCTCCATCAAGGCATGAATACCTGCTAGAGAACTGCTGTCCGAGAACTCTGTCACTTGTGTTTGTGGTAACTATAGTAATACCATACTGACAATATGAACAAGATGGAGATTAAGAAGATATTAATGTCTCTAGCACCTTACAGCTCAGTAATAAATCCTTCAGTTTTCCTTTCTCGTTTTCCTTCTTTCTCTACTGGTTTTCTTCCTGTTCTGAGTTTTTTCTTTTTCTTTTGTATCATGCTTTATAATGCTAAAACCAAGTGCAATACTTTTACTCAGATAATCCCATGTTACTTCTAGCATGATTATTAGCAACAGAAGCTTATTAAGTTATTAATAAAATAGGGTCATTATCACTTTGTGTGAACAGTCTGCTTTGTCTAGATATCTAACCATTTTACTTCTTTTTACTACTAATTGCCCCTATCCTTGAGCACAAATTGGGTTTGTATCATGTATATGAAGTTACTGGGAAATTACCTGTGGAGTGATTTGGGGATTTATATATTACAGCTTTCCTAAAGCAGATACATTATAATTTCTTTCCTATTCTCTGGTTTAATATCTATAATATATGACTTTTAATTAGTACTTACAGTAATCATTGCAATATTCTTTGTCTCCCCTTGATTTTAGCAAGTATTTTCTGACTCTAAAGTGAGTGAGAGGCTTTTTGAATCAGATGAAGGTTAGGAGGAAAATAAGCATGAGTATAGTAACATATAAAACTCGTGAAAGCTTTGGCAGCAGCAAAAGTACTGAAATTAGAATCTGTTAATTGGGAGTCAGAAAAATTTTGCCACGTGTTGCCATTAATTGGCCAACTAACATAATTAGGCTCATAAACAACAGAAAGCAGGGGTGGCAAAACTGCTGTTCTTGCCAGATTCTGCATGTTAGTGCAATTTTCTCTTAGTTTAGGAAGCAGTAACAATTTAGCATTCAAATGTTAATGTTATAAATTGAAGATATGGAGATATGTGAAGCCTACTGAAGTAATATGGTTTTATAACAGTTTAAATTTAACAGTAAAAATTGTTTAGGAAAAATATAAAATTCATAGAAAGTAAAATACTATTTTAATTTTTTTAAAAATTGAAGGGGATTTCTGACAATGTCTTGGTACATTTTCCTTTGATAGCTTGTAGACAGGCTTATTCTTTATTAAAAGATACTCTTCTGTAGAAAGGCTGCATTCATATTCATCACCATCAGGTAAATCAAGGAGCTGAGTTTCTTTACAATCAATATAAGACTTTATCTTCATTTGTGAACAAAGAGACATCTGACATAAAAAATGGCATTTAAAAAAATAATTATAAGCTCTGAGGTGTCAGAAAAGTTACTTTCCATGTAGATTGGTTAATAACTGTATTAAATAGCAAGCTTTATAAAAAACAGAAAATCTCCCTTTATTGCCTGATTTTCTCAAAGAAAAAAATCCATCTATATTGAAGAATCACTTTCAAAAGAAATATTCTGTTGGTAACTGAATAAATGTAATGAGTAGTAAGATCAATTTGTTTAACTTCATATAATCACCAAACAAAATGAAAAGATTTAGTTTTTTTCAAAAGTTTTCATTTTAACTTTGATGTGAGACAAAACAATTCTTTCTGTTACTTCTTTTTTTTCTCAATTACTGCCAAAATTCTTAACTGAAACTTTACTTGTTTGTATTCCTTCAAAACAAACCCCTTGCTTACCAATGTCTTAAAGAAAAACAAACAAAACCAATGAGCTTGGTAGACATTTCATGGAAATCATTGCTATTGTCATCCTCAAATATGTTCTTGTTAGTAACACAGTGATGTTGAAGTTATAGCTTCTCTTAGTTCACTAACAACTGCAGTGGGTATAAATACCTTGTCTTGGATAATAAGTAGTTTCTGCATTCAGATACGGGACACACATGCACACACAGATCTTTGACATCCCTTCTGATTTCATAATTGTATACTGAATGTTCTCTGCCATTCACCAACACAAAGGTACCTCAGCTAGCTCCTTCTGTCAGGTGCTTTGGAT
Source organism: Thryonomys swinderianus (assembly GCA_004025085.1). Lineage (NCBI taxonomy): Eukaryota > Metazoa > Chordata > Mammalia > Rodentia > Thryonomyidae > Thryonomys > Thryonomys swinderianus. Next base: position 6,680 of record PVIC010037507.1, on the reverse strand, counting down.
TCAGAAAACGGAGTAGTTTTAGTGTGCTCTTTGCTAAACTTACTTTCTATTTAGGACATGAAAATGAATTTATTATTTTATATTCTGATATTTTGAGTCTTATACACTTACTTCCTTTAATTATATGATTTATAGAACTAGTTTGATAATTGGTGAAACAGAAGAGTTCTAATACCGAAAAGTGTTTTCCTCCACTAAATGATGCTTGGTAGACTTATTACTTTTCTAAGAACCTCATTCTTTTAGTTTAATTTTTTTATCCCATTGAATTTAAATTATCTCTACTTTAAAACCTTAGTCATTGTCACCTCAACCTGCAGCATGTTTTGATCATGTGGAAGAAGGAAGACAACCTGAGTGCACAAGGTTTCTGCAGCAGGTATTAGGTAACAGACAGGAAATGGTAATAATTAGACTCAAAGGGGGAAGAAATTCAGAAAGTGAAACTTCAGCAAATCTTACAGCTTTGCTGAAGGTCTTATGTCATTAGAGAAGAACATTCTGAAAGGAACTGCTCTTCTTCTGTAATAGTTTGCCTGAAAACATAATCTATGAGTGCTTTGTGCCCACTGAATATTACAGAATAAATAATATGATTCAGATAGCACAAGGCAAAAAGATTTCTGTCATGCACTGTTTTGTAGTTTGTCTGCTGTGTATATCAGAAACTAAATTTTATAAATCTTGCTCACGTTTTCTTTTAAACTTCTTGCTGCTAAAATTTGAACTTATTAATTAGACTGTATAAAAAGATTTCAAAACACCTATAAGATCATTCATTAAAGTCAGGCATAATGGTGCATTCTTGTAATTCCAGCATCTGAGAGACTAAGGAATAATGATTACAAGTTCTAGGCCAGCTTTAAGAATTTAGTAAGACCCTTTCTCAATAAAACAAAACAAAACAAGCTGGGGATGGGGTTCAATAGGAAGGCCCTGGGTTTAATCCCCACTGCTGAAAAAATATATTCATTAAAATGAATGTAATATGGGGCTGGAGGGCCGGAGGGTTAGCTCAGTGGTTCCTGCACCTGCCTGGCAAGCTCAAGGTCCTGAGTTCAATCCCTGGTAACCACATACAATGCTGGGCGTGGTGACTCACGCCCACCAACAATCAACACTGCATACCACAGTGCCAGGCGTGGTGGCTCATGCCTGTAAACCCAGCACTCTGGAGGCAGAGGCAGGAGGATTGCTGAGTTCGAGGCTTGCCTGGGCTACATAGTGAGCTCAGGGCCAGCCCGAACTACAAAGTAAGACCCTGTCTCAAACAAACAAACAAAAAAATGAATGTAATATGTGCTATTATAATACATTATATCTTTGTTACCTTCTCAGTGCTAAGACAAATCCCACATCCAAAGTTAAAGGAGCAAAGGTTTATTTTGGCTCACAGTCTTAGAGGTTTTAGTCCCAAGCTGGCTTCAAAGCATGGCAGTAGGGCAGAGGGATGTCTCAGTCCAGAGGAGGCAGGAGGCAGCAAGGAGCCTTCTTTTCTGTTCCATTCAGGATGAAAGTCTATTGGTTCATACTACCCACAGCCAGAGTGGGCCACACCAAGAACTAAACAAGTTTAGCTATCATGCATTCTTAAGGCCAATATCACACAACTGACATCCAGGCACCTCTAAAAATCCCCACCTATGCACACATGAGGCTTTGGGGGACATTTAGATATGAGTCATAAAACATATGCATTGTATTCATTGTATCTCATAGGTACATCTTCATGTACTCTATAATCTGAAATGTACATTGTGTTTAGTCTGATTCCAGTGTGAGCAATCCTTTTAGAAATTTAAGAAATACTTTGGTACAAAAATAAGCCTCTGCTTTATATCTTTGTTTCTTTACAAGTTACTTTCTATCCAGGTAATCTTTTAATATACCACTTCCCTTGAATCATAGGTAAACCACCAATATCAAAGACTTCTCCATTTCTATTCATAATTTTGTAAACATCAACTAAAAGTAAAAGCCTACATCAGTGGTTTCTTTAAACTTATATCTAAAGATTACTTGCTTCTGAGGTCAATGTTTAGTTCCTAGATTTAAGTATTTGTGGCTTTCCTCTAATATGTAATCATTTTAAAGACTGTATCTCTCCCTTTAGTGATCTTGGCAGGAAAAGTGTTATTTCAGACTATGAAGAATGTTTTCACCACAGCTTAATTGTCAGGACATTAGGGAGATAATCTAAAGTTCAGTCACATTGTCATATAGTCAAGAACATGCTTGTTATGAACTCATAGGCTTAAGAATGACCCTCTCACTTTCCTGTAATTAAAATTTGTCCACCAATTTCATTCTGTAGTAAAAATAGAATTTATAATGCAATGCAGATGTAGCCTATGATCCTCTTTTTATGACTCTTGATTTTAGACCTTTTGCTTCCAATATCTTTATAAGTACACCCTTTACTAAATGCCAAACATGTTTGTAGTTGTTGGTTTCCAAAATTCCCACATCATTGGACATTCTAAAGCTATTCATTTGCTAAGTCTATAAAGTGTTTCTTTGCTCTTTCCCACCAAGACATATTTAAACAACTTTAAATAGTCCTCTGAATTGTTTCGATGATCCTTTGGCTGTACTCCAAGATTTGATTGTTAATCTTGTTTACATGTTTAAGGATGACTTTTTGGTGATTTTATAAAATGCCTCAAAGAAAGGAAAATAGATGTGTTCATCTAGCACTATTCTAAAGACTGTGCAGTGAGAATCTAGTTGCTTTGAAATAAAATGTGTTATTAAAAAGGACTGCGACATAGTACATCTGCCCCTGCAGACTTTGAATGTTCAGTGCATAAAATTACCTCTGTAACATGTAATCATTCACACAATAAAAGCCCAAAAAAACCCAATAATGAAAATTGTCTATCTGCTGCTGAAATGTGAAAAGACCTGCTACTTCTAAGACATAAAGACAATAATTAGATAAAAATTCAATAAAACAGCTGCCTTTATTGTGAGAAAAGAGATAGATATCTCATAGAATTGATGGACTTGGATTTAGAAATACTAGATTTGGAAAGGATATCGGAAGTCTCATTTCATAGATGAGGAATATGAGTCTAGAATGGTTAAGAGAACCCAGGGAGAAGACTACATCAGAATTGGGATTCTCTGCCTCCTTATCCAGCACCTTAAATTTTTTCTTTGACTAACATTTTTGAATTTTGATGCATCACATCAAGATTTCACATGAACCAAATTTCTTTTTGTTTGTTTGCAAGACTCTGCCTGCATAAATATTTTGGTATGAAGTCAGCCACCTTTGCATAATTATTTAAAAATAATCTATTTAGTACTCTCAAAGAGGTGATAATTGTAGCCTTTGAAAAAAATATGGAAATGAGAAATACATGTCTCTTTATGTGTGTAGATAATGATGTGGTATTCAATAGAATTATAAGTTTTAATAGGTGAATTATTAAATGCTATAAAAATAAATTATAACTAATCAAATATTTTGTAATTTTTCACAAGTAGTTTTTAAGAATTTTCTTTATAAATCACTAATTTTAAAGTTAATTAATGAGCTATAATAGAAATACTAGGCAGTTTTTTTCTTTCTTTTTTTTTTTTTTTTTTTTTTTTAGACAGGGTCTCTTCTCTCTTGTAGTGCAGGCTGGCCCTGAGCTCACTATGTAGCCCAGGCAAGCCTCGAACTCAGCCATCCTCCTGTCTCTGCCTCCCGAGTGCTAGGATTACAGGCCTGACTGTAATTATGCCCTGACTGTAATTACAGGCCTGACTGTAATTATGCCCGGCACTGTGGTATGTGGTATTGATGGCTGGTTGATGTGAGTCACCACACCCAGCATTGTATGTCATTACTGGGGATCAAACTCAGGACCTTGCATTTGCGAGGCAGGCACAGGAACCACTGAGCCAAATCTCCGGCCTTACTAGGCACTTTTTAATCTAATCTTGATAAATTATCTTGAGCCCTAAATTATGTAGTTTAAAGGTACCATTCTTCTATCCATCCAAATATAAGGTCAAATTTACCTATGAAATAAAGTTCAGACAACAATACTTAACACAGACAACTCACTCTTCAGACACTCTTTTTACTATGGATTAGTTCAAAGAGTTTGCCTTTCTGAGGTTTTGATCATTTTTCACCATTGTTCCGATGAATACTCTTACTAAGAGTGCCTGATTCTATTGATAAGTAAACTTGCAGTCTTGTGATATGATGATGTCTTAGTTACTTTTCTCATCGCTGAATCATAATACCCAACACTCAAAGGTAAGGAAAAAAAGTTTTTTCAGCTCACATTTTGTACAGGTTTCATACCATAATTGGCTGACTCAAAGGCCAGGTGGCACAGCAGACTGGCATCACAAAGGAGAAAGAGTTCATTGTAAAGCAGGGGAAGCAGAAGACACCAAAGCACCTAAATATCAAGCAACAGCAGCAGCCCTCTTTCTGTCTCTTATTCTATCCAGGCTACATACCTTCAGAATAGATAGCACTCACTTCCCAGGTGGAGCACCCTTCATTTTAGCATCACACAGTGAATCAATCCCACCATCACACCCTCTAGGCCCAGCCACCTCCGGAAAGACCCACCTATGAGAACATGAGTCTCTAGCAGTAAAACTAGCTATAATCCATAACAGATGATGAACTAATAATCACTTTAAATATGCTCCTCAGATATGGAGCCTTTAAGAAAGTTCTGATACTTGTGTCTGAGAAGCTGTACATAGATTTGTATTTCAAATCATTATCCTGTAGACACGTAAAAGACAGAATGGCGTTTTTCAAAAGAACTGGAAGAATCCCAACAGTGCACTAGAAAGTAGTCAATTTTATCCTTCCTAGAATGTTTTTCCTCCTAGGAAAAGGGAACATCAGTTAATGACAAATCCAGAATTTCAAGGAAATGTGAGGGCAACAGACCTTCCTTTCATAGACTAGAGTACATTATTTTTTTCTTCTTGTCCCAAATTCTTGAGAAAAAATTAATTCATATTATTTTGAGAAATAAGTCCTACATCATCACTACATGATTACTTAAATGCTTTGGGCTCTTTTGGGAAAGTCTTTATCTCTATTTTTATTTATTTATTTTTGAAGTCCCAGGAATCGAGCTCAGGCCCTTGTGCTTGCAAGTTAGGTTCAGTGCTACTTGAGTTAAATCCCCAGCTGCTTTGGGCTTTCAAATCAAAGCAAATAATTAAATTCTCAAAACTGCCTCCCTTTTCCCAGATATCTCTCCTCAGGTTAAGGATATTCTCCTTCAGATAGTTTTTTTAAATTATGTTTACTGATACATTGTATATACACATCATATCATGATCACATTCAATATTGGCAGTTTGTACCAGTATATGACACATTTTAGCTCTCATTTTTTCCATTGCCCTACCCCCACAACCCCCACCCCTTAAATACATAAGCTTTGTTTCCTTTTTTTATTACGATCACATTTTTTCTTTACCCCTCATTACTCACATCTCCACCATATTTCCCCTTAAATATTTTCTGTTTCACAATAAGCATCATACATTCTAGAACTCATGTACATCTTCAATTTCTCATAGCAGAGAACAAATGTGATATTTACACATCTGTGAATTATTTACTTCACTTATGAGTATGTCCTGAAGGTATGTCAGTTTGAGTATAAAGGACTCAAACTTACATTCTTTATGGCAGAATAATACTCCGTTTTATAGAAAAAGCACATCTTTATCCAGTTGCCAGCGGATGGGCATTTGGGTTGTTTCCAAGACAGTTTAACCAGATAGACTGGTACCTGTAGCCTTTGTATTCCCTGTTATAATATAGATATGTAGATAGGTACTACATATACCTCCCCATGCCTTCAGTATGAAATGGGAATTAAGAAGGAATACCATTCTCAATTCATATATGGCAAAAGTTTTTCTTTTAAAGAAGATAACAGGACCCAAGAAACAGATATGTTTCATACTAAAAATTAGAGAGAATGTACCATGTACAAAAGAAGAGCCCCACTAATCTCCATCTCAGTGTCTGGTCAATTCTACATAAAGTACTGACAGATCTGCCATGAGACAGACTGGCCTGTGTTGATATTACCTTATTAAGTTTTGAAGGTATTCCAAAACATTACCTACTTTTAAACATTCTCTCTTGGATCCAGCATTTAAAGATATATCAAAAACTATACTAATTCTACTTGCATTTTGGAGATGATCCCTTCTTGGTGCATCACTTATTTCAAAAGTGCTCATTATTTTCTCCCATTCTTTTAAAAATTGAAGTATTATCCCCTCTTAGCCTTTTGGCCAAGATCAAGGGTAAAAATAAAAGTATTACAAGTTCTGAGCTTACAAATGTGAACATGATCCCTGCCCTCATGAAATTCATACACTAATGTCAAGAATAATAAACGTCCCTGCTATACCCCTGCTGGGAATATACCCAAAAGAACTTAAAAACTCACATTGGAAAGACAGATGTACACCCTTGATCATAGTGGCTCAGTTCGTGATAGCTCAATCTTGGAAACAACCCAAATGTCCATCAACTGGAGAGTGGATAAAGAAGATGTGGTTTTTTTACAAAACGGAGTATTACTCTGCCATAAAGAATGACAAGATCGATCCATTTAGGTGCAAATGGAGACATCTGGAGGATATACTAATAAGTGAAATCAATAGATCACAGATAGACAATT
>PVIC010037506.1:0-17928 GCA_004025085.1 Thryonomys swinderianus | reverse complement strand
AAAGAAAAAGAAAACACATGTATTGGGGGTGGGGGATTGTGGGGTGAGTAGGGATGTGGGTAAAAATAAGAATTAACTCGTGTCATATACTGGTACAAATTCCCCAATATTGAGTGTGATTGTGAGCTGTATATAAAATGTACCAATAAAGAATTCAATTTTAAAAAATAATAAGTGAATGTGACAGAAAAAATATATTGACAAATCCAAAACAAATGGGCATAGAAACAGTTGACTCCCATAGGGATGGGAGTGTAACAGATTCTACGGCTCAGAGAAAATCTGCCCATCTGAACACTCAGACTGGCCGAAATCCAGTCGCTGCTTTAACTTAGGGAGCAACAACAGCTTTTGCAGAGTGGAATATTTCTATAGGAAACTTGGTGTGGGAATGTGATGAGGGGAAGGAATGAATATGATACAGAAAGAAAATAATAGAGCATGTATAAAGGGTGGGAGGAGGTGTGGGTGGGTAGGGATATGGGTAAAAATGAGAATTAACTTGTGACATATACTGGTACAAATTTCCCAATGTTATATGTGATTTTGAGATATATATAAATTGTACCAATAAAGAATTCAATTAAAAATAAATAAATAAATAAATAAATAAATAAAAAGATATATTGAAACATTATTTATGAATAAGAGATTGTCCTTGGTGTGGTGAGGAAAACAAAAATCCATGAGGAAGTTCCTCAAGAAGCAAACTTAATACAGTGAGGAAGGTAGGAGACACCATGTGATGCTGAAGTGGGGGAATGAAGGCATATATCTCTCAATTTTGTGTCTCATTTGAACACATTCAGAAAAAAAAAAAAAGGAGGAGGGAACAGAAATAGAGGAAACCACAGGGATAAGCCAGCTTTTCTCTCCCAGGGTGGTATGGATACCATAAGTGGTATCTAAGGGAATTTAAAGTAGAATTGAATTCTTGACTGGACATCTTTTAGGACATACTCATGCGTTTGCTCCATGAATAAATAAGCCAGGGTGCTGTTCCCACGGAGTACCAGGTGGGTCAGCAGAGGTACAGGGGACACTCAGAAAACTGCAAGTGCCAACAGTGCTTGAGTACCTGAACGCTGGTGGGCATGTGGTGAAAGAAGAGAACACAGAGTGTTGGCGATCTGGTCCTAGACCCGGGAGCACAGGGGGCACCGACGCTCAGAACATTTTATTCCCAGCAGTATCAGTAGCAAAATCCATCTTTGAAAAAATAATGGGTTGAAAACTGCACTATGGTGTATTTATGCAACTGGGACTTTTCCTGGTACTGTGGACATGTATTAGAGCAAACGCATGTTTATGTGGTGCAGATTGTCTAACTAATGTCCTGTTTGATATCAATCAGCGGAATTGCAACATGCTTGAAGTCACAGTTTCTGATAACTGCTCAGGCTACTCATTGGTAACCCAGAGGATGTTACGAGTTGAGTCAGACAGCCTCAGGGTTAGATCCTCTCTATATAGAGAAATCTTCTGAGGTGAGATGCCAGAGGAACAGGCAGGTAGACAGCTATCTGTTTCTGGTCCTGAGAAGGGAAACAAAGGTCAGCATGGTCCGTCTTCCTCTGCTGTTGCTGCTGCTGCTTTGGGGTGTGGTGTGTCGTGGCTTCCCAGTAACTCCAGAAATACAAAAAGAAGATGAGGAGCTGGTCCAAGTACGTACTATTTTACACCTTCTAAAAAGCAAGTCTTTACTTTTCATTTTTCTACTGTAGTATAATGGGGTTTGTTTCAGGGTGTATTTCCTACAAAGAGAAGTGGTTTGGGTTTGGGGGGTCTTTGTCAGAAGCAATACCTTCCCAAGCCTATCTTCCTCCAGCTGGAGATGAGAAGGAACTGGAGAAACAGGATGCAAGTCTCATTTTAGTAATTTGTAGGTTTGCAATAACATGCAACTTTCCCTCTACATACCTTGCTCCACTGTGTTCAGCCTCTTTCATAAGTAATTTTGAGGGGAATTCTACTCTGAGATTACATCTTTTTAACCAGTGATAAGGGTTAACAAAGATCAGGCAGTCTAAACAAAAGCTTTGAAAGTAGTACTCTATCTTGATTAGACGGAAATAGTTCCCATTCAATGTGTCAATAATTTTATCTTTTATCAGAAATACTTGGAAAAGTACTATAATTTGAATGAGAGGTCACAAGGTGGAAAACAAAAAAGAAGTGTTAAGGACCCAGTTGAACTCCTAAAACAAATGCAGAAATTCTTTGGGCTGAAAGTGACTGGGAAGCCAGATAATGAAACTCTGAAAGTGATGAGGCAGCCCAGATGTGGAGTGCCCGATGTGGGTCTGTACACCACCATGCCGGGGGGCCCTCGTTGGCCAAAAAAGCATCTGACTTACAGGTAACCAAAGTGACTATTAGCATGAGGAGCCTATTTCCCACTAGACGGTAAAGAAAGAGGCCTAATGTTTCTGTATTGCATTTTATTAAGGATTAACAATTACACACCAGATATGTCAAGATTGGCTGTGGACACTGACATTGCAAAGGCCTTTAAACTCTGGAGTGATGTCTCATCTCTGAAATTCACCAGGATCTTCCGGGGTGAAGCAGACATAATGATATATTTTATCAGAGGAGGTAAGCTCTTCTTGTAGCATAGAAGTAGTCTCACCTAACTTCCCCTTGCCCATAGTTCTCTTCAGCTTTGCAGCCAGTATTCCTTGATGAAGAAGTTATAGATCTTATGGACTGAAAGCAGGAAATTACATTATATTTGATGAAGTCTGGTGGTGTCCTAGCAAAGCTAACGCTTGCTGTCCTGTTAACCTAGATGACATCCAGTAGGCCCTTTGTTGAATTCTATTTCTTGCAGCTCACGGTGACAATAACCCCTTTGATGGACCCGGAGATACACTTGCTCATGCGTTTGCACCAGGCCCAAGAATAGGAGGGGATGTTCACTTTGATGAAGATGAAACATGGACCAATAAAATTGTGACCAGGAATTCTGGTAGTAAGTCGGTCGATTTTATTACTTTCAATTCCCCTGCTCTGTCATGGTTCATTTCAGTATTGATTTAACTGACAGAATGCATTGAGACAAATAAGATTTTCCCATTACCACTAAGAAAATAGAACATTTAGAATAATATAAGAGAGGTTAGCTTTGTTAGTATAACTTCTTATTGGTGACAGATGTGGCCCTCTAAAATTTCCACTAAGAAAATGTTGAAGCCTTAATGTTTTGCTTAGAGATATCTACTTTGCATCTTCTTTATGAGGAAGGTACGGCAAAATTTAACAATGGTAGTAAGATGATGTGGAAATTAAGGGGGAAAACCTTTCTGTCTTATCAAAATTTTCTAACATTAAGCATTTCTCAATGTACTAAATAAGAAAAACATTAATTTTAATATTAACCAGCCAATCATTAACAAAATCTACCTGTCCACACTAAAGTCTCAGTCAGTTTGTCTTAATTTTATCAATATTATCCTAGCTCGGACAACACTCCTTATTAATTAAAGAATTGCTCCCACTTTCAGAAAAAGTTTTATAAATATATGTGTGTGTGTATATACACACACACACACACACATTATACACACAAGTATGTATGTATTCCAAAAAGTGGCCAAGAAAATAGATTTAGCCATTATAGAATTGAAGATTGCTAGGCATGGTGGCACACACCTATAATCCCAGCACTTAGGAAGCTGAGACAGGAGGATCTCCAAAGTTTGAGGCCAGGGTAGATTACATAGTGAGTGCAAGGCCAGCCTAGGATACACAGTGGGAACTTATCTAAAAAACAGAACACACATACACACACACACACAGAAAGAATTGCTAATTATTTCTTAAATAAATTCCTCAAAACTGAGTACATTTTTAAATGATTGAAAATGATTTTTCTTGACCTTTTAGAAGTCAATTTATATCTTGCTTCGGCTCATGAGTTTGGCCACTCCCTTGGACTTGCTCATTCCTCTGACATCGCAGCCTTAATGTACCCCATCTATAACTACAATGCTGAAATCCAGTTAGGTCAAGATGACATTAATGGCATCCAAGACCTATATGGTGAGTAAGAGAAAAAAAAATTGGGCAAAGATCTACTGGTATTTATAACCGTTACAAATAAAACAATCCACTGACTGTATCTTTTAAAAGCTTTCATTGTTTATGTGGTCTCCCAACATCAGACGAAACTAACTCTAGTTTCCTTGTTTTCCTTAGGACCTTCCCACATTCCCACCAGAAAGAACGGTCTGAGAGCTCCAGAACCATGTGATAGTCAGATAACCTTTGATGCTATAACCACACTGCGGGGAGAAACAATATTCTTCAAAGACACGTAAGACCTGAGTTCCTTTTTGTGTTCTGCATCACTATGGTGGCCCACTAGCAAGTTTTGCATACTGGTTGTTGTATATTGGCTTTCATTTACACAGCATAATAAACATACTTTTCCACATAGATTTTTAGGCCATTTTGATTCTCAGATACCACCACTGAAGTGGAAAATCAGTAAATATAATCCCATGTTATGGAGAGAATCGTTTGCAACGCAAAGCTTGTTAGTGACAAAGGACTTATTGGTCTTCTGAACCCTACCTAGGTCTTTTTTCATTAGGCCCATCTTGAAGATACTGAAGAGAAATTAGTCTGTTCACAGCACCCTCAGGCTGATGAGGCTGTATAGACTCTGAAAGTATTACTCCTTCCACCCCAGAACGAATGGCCCTCCCAAAGCTCATGGTCATGAAGGCTCTCTGTTGCCCCTGGAAGCTAAAATGAAAGAGGAGAAGGAGGAACAGGGGGAGGAGGAGGATTACTGGGAGAGAGAATTACTGGGAGAATCCATGAGATCTCTTGGGCAGATATGGGCAGCCACAATTTAGTGCAACATAAGGACTCCGTTCCTCTCTCATGCACAAAACAGGTCTGCTCTCTATACCACAGTGATTCCTCAAGGACCAGGAAAAATAATACAACCTTGTGAATGACATAGTTCACAAACCAGCACAGAAAGAAGCAGGGTGTGGATGGGAGGAGAGTCCTGAATGACTTGCTTTCTTCAGCCATTCTCCTTAGAGCTGGTGCTGTTTTATTACTTTCAGATATTAGCTTTTCTCCTGTTCTTCACTAGTTTGAAGAAGAGACTGGAAGTAATTCATGCAGGACACAGCTCAATGTTAGGAAATGCTGAGGAAACATGATTTAAAGAAAAGTTCACTTTAGAAGAAGTCGTGTATCAGAACAAGCAAATAGTGTATGGTGATACTCTATTGTGACTCTTGAGATTTGCCAAAGTGGGAATATTTCTGTGAAGAAGGAAGCAGAGGCTATTAACCTAGACTTCTTGTGCACCATCCCTTCCTTTGAGGGGTCAGATGTTGACAGTTTACAAGTATAGAACTAGTGTCAACAATAAGAAGGAGCACAGTGCTAGCCAGAGATTGCCAGAGATTAGATTGAAAACTTTTTCTTTTCCTTACTTTTAAAATCAGGTTCTACGTTCGTGTACCTCGTGCATATTCAATAGTTGAAGTCAACTACATTAATGTTTTTTGGCCACATCTGAAAAGTGGACTTGATGCTGTTTATGAATTTTCCTATCAAGATGAAATCCGATTTTTCAAAGGTAATTGTCCCTATTGAGATTTCATTGTTTTTGCAAACTAATTTTTCATCCATTTTTGGGTAGAGTGAGACTTAAAGGTATTAGCAACATTCTGCCCATGGATTTTTGAAAAATCTAATATTTTCACCAATCAAATCAACTGGAGTACAATCCATCAATTAAAAATTACATTGGGATTTGAATCATTTTAAACAGAAACCAAATAAGTTGAGATAGAACTGTTCTGACCAGTTTATGAATCTAAACTTATAAATGTGTTTTCTTGCAAACTATGTTTGTAAACCTTCCCTGATTACTGGGGGTGCTCAAAAATAAAGTTGAGAGAAGCAGGCCTATTGTACAGAAAATAGAATAGAAGTATTTAGTGTTTGTGATTCCCTACACCCTATTTTAATTCATGCTACCTTCTTGAGTGAGAGTGAGGAAAGCCACAACTGAGCAGTCAAATGGGCAATGCCACCTTATTTTCTGGCTGTGATCCCCTGCTAGTGGTCCTAGAATCACCAGGAAGGCTAATACAAATACAGAAGCCCAAATCCCTTCCAGGCCTTCTTTGAACAAAGTCTGAATTTTAACAAGTTTCTTAGGAAATGCATATACACATTAGTCATAATAAATCAAATGGGAGTTATTTTTTTTCTTTCACAGTGAAATTGAATCTAGTACCCCTGGCTTTGAAGACCATGCTAAGCACAAATACTTCTGCAAATATGTTTGACATAGTACAGCAAAGATTAAGACACTTGATCATGTCATATATGCAAAGCAAATTAATTGAAGGTCATTTCAACAGGTAAACACTTTGAGACAGGATTTCCAGCCTTTGTGTTGTGAAGTTAAATAAGACTACACATAAACAAAATTTCAGACTGCTTTTTAATAAGAAGCAAATGATCATATCTGTGAACAAGAGCAATCCTTGCTTAAGGACCCAAGACTAGCTTTATGTGGTGTGGCGCTTACTAAGTGGACACAGCATAAATTCACATATAGGAACTGTGTTCTACTGAGATGCTATGATTTGAATACAGAGTTGCAAATCTTTATGTGCAATGAGTCATTACAATACTCTGCTTTCGGATCCACTGGTACAAACTTCCATTTGAACTTTGAATCACTGGGGCAGTAGGACGAATTTTAACCATTTGAACATCTAGCTTTGGAAGGAAGCCCTTATGGAATGTCCATAAACAGGCTGTAAACATTCTCACAGCTTGTTTCAGATTAGGCTGACCTAGGAAGTTTCAAAACATAACCACCTCGCTGGTCTGGAACAGGATTTCAACATTAGCATTTTCAAAATTCTCTAAATGATTCCAGTCTGCAGCTAGGACATTGTTCTGCTATGCAAAACTAAGAACTTAGCTGAAATTGTAGCTTATTGACTATTGGAGACTTGCACAATTATTTACATGTTTGGTTTTTGATTGACAGGTTCCAAATACTGGGCTTTTCAGGGACTGCATGGTCTACATGGATATCCCAAGAGTATCTACAGTACCTTTGGTTTCCCTCAGACTGTAAAGCAAATTGATGCTGCTACTTTTGATGAAGACACTGGAAAAACTTATTTCTTTGTTGCTGACAAGTACTGGAGGTAAAAATAACAGAAAATTTGGGTTTGGGTCATGGTGTTGCACATCCATATTCCCATGTACTCTGGAGGTTGAAGCAAGACGATTGCAAGTTCTAGGCCAGCCTGAGCAATTTATCCAGATCTTGTCTCAAAACAGAAAAGATAAAAGGGCTAGGGTCGAACTTAGCGATAAAGCAATTGCTTAACATGCATGAGACCCTGAGTTCAACCCCGAGCGTGACTAAAAATAATAAAGAAATAAGGTACCAATTCTTTCTGTACTGAAAGTTCTAGACTTACCCAAATTCAAACGAGTTTCAAATTGTCTTAGTCAGCTCCCTTTTCTGTGAACAGCTATAGCCAATCTAGCACCCATTTATTTAATCAGTTAAAGAATAATCATCACATAATGCCTGTGCATGTGATACTGAACTATTTGGCCAAAAGCAACCTTCCTTTTTAATGTTTTACATTATTAGGATAAAGGTAAAGAATTTACTGGATGATTAAAATTAGATGTTAGATTTCAAGTTAGGACCTTATACATTTTCTAGTACATCCAACATTCTATCACTGTCCATATCTTATCTATGGCCATACAACCCTGAACATGCTCAATAGCTTATATCTTTGTTCATCCAACTCTACATTTTACAGTCTCTAGGATTAAAAGTTCTTGTTAAATTCATGCTGGTCCATTTCATGTAATGACTTTGGAAAGTCTTGATTTTTAGCAAAACATCCTGACCCTCCTGATCATTTTGTGACTAGGTACGATGAACGCAGACAATCCATGGATATAGGTTATCCTAAACCAATAACAGAGGGCTTTCCCGGAATTGGCAAGAAAGTTGATGCTGTTTTCAGCAAAGACGGTAAGTGAATATAGAATCTCTCCTCCAATTTGTTGCCAAAATAATAATATCAGTATTGCTACTTGGAGCAGCAAATGCCAAAAATATTTGTGCTAAAAACTTGAGGTTCTCAAGAATTCAAGTTAAAACTAGAAACTAGTTGTTTAATACAGTAAATTTTCTTTGTTTTATTTCTAGGATTTTTCTATTTCTTTTATGGAACAAAGCAATATCAATTTAACCCAAAAACGAAGCAAGTGACTATCCTGAAAATTAATTCCTGGTTTAACTGCAGAAAATATTGACACACTATTAAAATGTTCATGAAAAAACGTATTTTGTCAGCCCAAGAAGACTGTTTTTCTGAAAATCCATTTTTAAGTATTTTATTTAATCTCTAAAATCAATGATCCACAGAACTATTAATTTATACCTGCCTCATTTTTTATAATTAAGAGTATATTTTTGTACTAATGTAACTCAGTTCTGTAATTTAGTTCTTCTGCTAAAGAAGACCAAGTCCGTGGTTATGAATTTACATTGGCCACTGCTACAGAAAAGAAAAGAAAAAGGTTTTGAGGCTGGGGATTTAGCTCAGTGATTCCGGCATCTGCCTTGCAAGCACAAAGTCCTGAGTTCGATTCCACTATGCTGGGCATAGTGGCTCATGCCTGTAATCCCAGCACTCGGGAGGCAGGAGGATTGCTGTGAGTCTGAAGCCTGCCTGGGCTACATAGTGAACTCAAGACCACCCTGAACTACAAAGCAAGACCTTGTCTCAAAAAAAAGAGAAAAAGAAAACAGTTTTTTTCCAGAGTATAACATGGCCTTTAGTATCAACCTGCAGTGTGAAAGAGAACTCTTCTCCCACAAAGTAATGTACATGTTATATGGAATAAAGCAATCATGGACTCTACTCTTCTGTAAGCTTTCTATTGCATTTATTATGTTTGTATTGCCCAATTATAAAGCCACACTTACACAGATTAATTTTCGAATTTAAAGTGACAAGAAAACAATTTGCAAAATATTGATGGAGAAATTAGTATATCCAGAAATCACTTTTCTACATTCCCATGGGACTTATATCATAAAGAAAGAAAAAGACATTTATTCTCCTTGTCCCATATAAGGAGTCAAAATTAGTTTTAGGTGAAAATCAGTGAAGGCATAGTACTCTCTCTTCTGATACTATGCTCTTCTGAGAACACAGGAGAGATGTGTTTTCTCATAGCTCAAGTCCTGGGGAGTGCGGAAGTAATGGAGCTTTTACCTAGGACTGGCCAGTGGATTGAGATGAAGTAGCAACATCACTTCTAAACAGAGATACTTGATTACTGGTGCAAATATCTCAATCAGTCTACTTCGCTGCTGTGATGATTGTAAAAGTATGTCTTGAGAGAATTACCACAAGATGGAAGAAGCTGGGATTGTGGGCTGCCACTCCCAAAGTTGCCCCAAACTTTATTAGACTTTACTGAAGTGTGAAATAAATTTTTTATTTGCTAACCATTTTGATTTTAAATTTTGTTAAGTCTGCACAAGCCAGTTTGTCTAGATAAGGACTATGAAGTTTACTGTGACTAATATAGGAGAATTAATGTAGGTAGGAGTCCTACAGGTAGCTCCTGAGGCCCACGAGTTTTATGAGTAGTTCACAGGTTGCTTATGGGTGTTTGTAGGATTTCCAAGTACAGAAAGAGTCTCAAAAATATTATGAAGTATCCAGAATTCTGAGGCAGTTTTTAACTTAAGGTTTTGGGAAACAACATAAAGTGTTATTTAACTAAGTATCTCTCTTTTGCAAGTAAATTTTTTATTTTGAACCATAACATAAACCATAAATGTTCCTCTCAATGACCTATCACAAAAATGCACTTGTGCAGCTCCTACACAGGGCATAATATAGAACACCATTAACCCCATAACAGGCCTCTCAAGGCTCTCCCAACACAGTTAAATGCTGTCTCATGTTGGTTCACTACAAGCACATCTGAAACAGGAATTCTCTGGTGGGCTCAATGAGAGAGAAGTGTTCACAAAAGAAATGGAGTGAGACAAGCATTTGAAGGCAGAGGAAAAGCTGCAATGTGGTCTTGTGTAGGAATTTCTCAGATCTCAGGAAAAGGCATCTGAATAAAAACTGAATCACTGCCTGTACACCACTCTTCAGCTGCTCCAGGCCCACCTCCAGGGCCACCACCAGGGACCACCACCCAGGCCCTGCCTGCCTGTGCACCATTCTTTAGCAGCTGGCCCTGCCCACCACCTGCCATCAGCAGTAGGGCCAACAGCAAAAGTGATGGCCAAGCCAGAAAACAACAGAGAGGAAAAAGACCATCATTCTGAGCTTGGGAAAATGGCAGGAGGGGTGAGCAGCAGAGAGAGGGCCTACTACCCAAGGCCTATGGCATAAAGTTGAAGGCCACCAGGAGATAAAATTAGCCTCTGCAATAAAGACCCAGTGGACTACAGTGGTTGGCGAGTGGTGGGATCAGTACCTCGTACTGAAACCCAGACCTGCTGTGAGGGAGGGACTGCTATAACCTTCCGCAGAACCAGGCACAGGTCAAACCCACATAAAGTCAATTCGCTTCCAACCTTGAAACCAGAAAGCAGCCTGAATCTCAGTGTACTACAATTGACTCACTTGGATCTGTCTGCTGCTGCCCCCATTGTCTACTGGTGAGAGCAGAGACACCTCTTAAAGGATGCTTTTCTTTTTCTTTCTTTCTTTTTTCTTTTCTCCACTTTCTTCCTCTTCTTCAGTTCTGTCCTTTCTTGTTCCTGTTTTTCCCCTATTGTATTTTTATTGTTATTTCTATAAAAGCAGAATACAGTTTCTAGTTCTATTGTTGTTACATTGTTCTGTTCTTGCTTTTGTTACTTCCTTCTCTTTCCCTCCTGTTCTCACCAGTTTCCTACAGTTTACATGATCTTCCTGCATCCTTCAGCCCTACGTCTAACCTTTCCTTCTCCTTCTGTTTCTCTGTCCCCAACCCCAATTCCTTCCAAGACTTCTTCCCAGAAGATAAATTCTCTATACTGAAGGGTTTATTTACTACAAACATATTTCTAGTTGGTTCTAGCCTTTGATATATAACCTCAAGTTTAGCTCATGTGGTAGAGGGTGATGGACATATAGTTATCACAGTTTGTCACTTTCTAAGCTGTATTCGTTGCTATTGTTGATGCTAATTGAATTGCTTTGGCCAAGGTGGCCTGATTACTCCAGTCAGTTGTCCTTCCTCCTATACCAACACTGAGATTGGCTAAGGGTCATTACAAACTCAAAACCCAAAGACCAGCTATACCTGGAAGATACCTCTGAGAAGTAGTCATTTCTTATGGGTTTTAAATACTGGCAATAAAGATACTCAAAATAAACAATATACAAATATCAAGCCAGGAATTAAACCAAAAATATTAACAACAATAAAGTAGAAATGAGAAGATGCCTAAACAAGTTGAAACTTAGATGTCCAGATCACCAAAAGTAAATCCAGGGGGCAAAGGAATGGAACAGTTTGAAAGCCAACCATGTGGACTCTGAACTGTTAACAAGGGAGATAATGAAAGAGGTCCTGGAAAAATGAAATAATTGCTCTGATAACAATACAGATGGTGACTATAAAGAAAGATATGATTAATAGTTCTAGAGAAGATATAGTTAAAAAGATAGAAGAGCTGAGGAAAATGATAGAATCCATGAATACCCAACACAGGAAAGAACTGGAAAACATAAAATATATGCAAGCAGATATCCAACATATTAAAAATTCATTGAAAATTTCTGCAGCAGAATAAATTAATGTGAGGATAAAATTTCATATATAGAAGACAGAATGGTGGTTAGCAAACAAAAAAAGAAAGGTTTCTTAAAAATATCAAGTGACCAGGCCATAGATTTAGCTCAGTGGTTCCAGCGCCTGCCTCACAAGCGCTGAGTTCAATCCCAGTAACCACATACAATGCTGGGCACGGTGACTCATGCCCACCAGCCATCAATACCACATACCACAGTGCGGGCATGGTGGCTCGTGCCTGTAATCCCAGCACTTGGGAGGCAGAGGCAGGAGGATTGCTGAGTAGGAGGCTTGCCTGGGCTACATAGTGAGCTCAGGGCCAGCCTGAACTACAAAGCGAGATCCTGTGTCAAAAAAAAAAAAAGATCAAGTGACCATGAGAAATCAATCCAATAGCTACTAGATGAGGAAAAAAGAATAACATAACATTGATTGTAGTCAGTGAAGGAGTAGAAGATACCATAAAAGTCATAAAGAATTTTTCATGGAAGTAGTCACAGAAGACTTTCCAAAAGGGAAAAAAAAATTGCATAAAGTGAGGCATAGAATTTTAGCCGCAATAAAAAAAATCTATACCTAGGCATATAATAGTCAAGATTCCAGAAATCTAACCCAAAAACAAAATATTAAAAGAAAAGAAAAAATTGAAAGAAAAGAAAACATCATATATAAAGGAAAGCCCATTAGAATCACAACAGACTTATCAGCACAAACCTTCAAGTCAGGAGATCTTGAAAAGATATATTTCAAGCCCAGATTGATCTATTATGCAAAACTACCTTTCAAAACTGATGAAGAAATAAGGCACTTTCATGGCAAAGAACACCTCAGGATCTTCATGAATACCAAACCAGCACTCCACAAAATTCTAAACAATATCCTAGGAAAAGACACTGGGGGTCACAACTCCATTAACACATCAGGAAAGACAAGAGTAAGATCCAACAACAGGAAAAGATCATAACAAGGTTATCAATACATATCAATTATAGCTACCTATGTTAACATTCTCAATTTGCCAATCACAGGAAATAGACTGGAAGAATGGATCTTCAAAGTATGGAAAAAAATATTCCAAGTGACAGATATCTAGAAAAAATGAAGGGTAGCTATCCTATTTGCCAGAAAAGTGGATTTCAAACCAGGATTAAGAAAGACAGAGAAGGTCACAATGTTCTTGTAATGGGAAAAATCTAAGCAGAAGAATTGACAATCATAAATACATATGCACCAAATACTAGAGCACTCTCAGAACAAATATTAACTGATGTGAAAAATCAAATAGACAAGTTTTTATAAATAGGGAGCAGTGGAGAGGTGGAAGGAAGAGATAATAATAGTGAAAAAACAAGAACCAAGATATATCGTGCACAGGTACAAATTCCCAGTGATGAATGTGATCATAATGTGTACCTAAAATATACCAATGATCTTAATGAAGGAAAAAAAAAAAAACAAGCAGAGAGCTAGTCTCACCTTGAAGTATGAGGGCCTGGCTTTTGTTCCTCTGTGTTGATCAGTCAGTAAGGTCTGGCTTGAAAGAGAACACAGCTTCCCAGGAAAGGACTGTTTGCCAAAGGAATGGAGGACCATTAGGAATTATAAGTAGCCAACTCTTGCAGTAGACAGTAGGATGGGTGTTCTGGTGTTACTGTCCGAACAGGACATGTCTTATGAGGTAAAAAATAAAATTGTAAACAAAAAACACAGTAAAGAGGGGTACTTATTGGAAGTTTAAATGAGACTGTCCCCAAGGGTCAGAAGAGGGCCCAAAAAAGATTACCAGAGTGGACTCTTTGTCCAGGGTCTTTTGTATCTCAATGGCCTGGTCTCTGGCCATAATGGCCCAAGGTAAGCCAGCATACAGACTTTGGGTGGGAACTATCCATGTTCTAAGATTCAGTGGTTGTACACTGATCACACACACTCCAGCACATTCTAGGTATCTTGCTGTGAAATTAGGGAGAAAAAAACAAAATGTAGGAAGAAATTAGTTAGAGTGGTCACTTCTCTGTGCTTATTTTTTACAGAATTCCTCAGCTCAACATTCCTGAGTTTAATGCTCTATATGGTCTGAATTAACTCTTAACCCTACGTACATGTAGTTTTCTACATAAGGCAGACAGCCCAATTACATCTTAGGCCCAGTCCCTGACTGCCTATTCCAAAGCTAAATAGCTAAAATATTCCTTCCTCTGGAGCTATGAGGGATATGATGAGGCCCAAAGAACATCCACTGTTCATTCTCTATTTCCTAGAGGTAACTACATCACTGACTTATAATGCCTTAGATTAAATCACTCTATTTTTTAAACAGAATTGGACCAAATATGTATTCTCTTGTATGTCCCTTACTGTGATCAATACTGTTTCTGGTCCTCACCTATTTTGATGGACAACAGGTTGTTAGCACTTGGGACTTTTTATAAATGCATAATCCTGCACATATGTAGGTGTCTCTGTTGACTCCATCCCCAAAACTGAAATTGCTGAGTCATTGAGATTTTCAGATAGATGTTCAGGTTATTTGATGACTTCATCTGTCTTTTATCTCAGTCACAGCATAGTGACTATTTCTTTCTGTTCAGGCCCAAACCCAGATGCTAAATCAAAAGCTATATTTCAGGCTTGTGCTCTAGCTGCTTTTTTGTTTTTTGAAATAGTCTTGCGAAGTCACTAAGTTGCTCAGGCTGGGTTCAAATCTGTGATCCTCCTGCCTCAGCCTTCCAGGGTGCTGGCATTACAGATATGTGGTATCACTGCACTAAGGTTTTTCCGTTGATATTGCACCAGGAGCCCCTGTAAAATGCACTCAGAACTCACATACACAAAACCTAAAAGTGAGAAGAATAATCATTGGTGGAGCAAATATTTTACCAATGTGAGAAAAACAGATGAGTAAACGTATCTTCCTTTCTCTCTATAGAAGTGTGTTCTTAAGATATGTTCAAGAGAATCTGCAGAAATTTCCATATAGCTTGACAAATTTCTCTCACCTCTGACCAGTTCATCTGTTTACTCTCTCACTTCACCTGTTTACTCTTCCTATTATTCATTCTGATAAATACTCCGGCATCACAGGTGCCAGTAAATACTTACTCTTTTGTCTCAGGTTCTGTTCTCTAAGAATTCCAGATCAAGATGGTTTGTTCTGGAACTGAGATAGCCAGCCTTCCATACATTTTGGTCTTACAGATAGTAACTGTACGTCTGTAGTCAACTTTGAAGAGATGAAGGCAAATGATGCATTATCTGGTGGCTGTGATTCTATGATCATATTAAGAGGAATGATAATTATATAAGTAAGGAATGAGCTGGTCATTTGACAAAAGAAAGTAATATGCTCAGAGAAGCCAAATATCCAAGTCATATGGTAAAAAGCCAACAAACATTACTGGCAATATTTAAAGAAAACTCATTCCTAGATCTAATTGCAAAGTTAGGCATTTCCCAGCTAGGATCGTGAGTAGAAAAACTTAAATTTCCCAGGAAATTTCACATGGGCAAAATCAATACTACATTCTTCCAGAAGAGAGCAGCCTAATCTTGCATAGAGAATTAACACAGACTATCCAGGACAATACATCACAAGGTAATGTTTGTTCTCCTCCTAAATTGCCTTCCTCATCTTTACTGATTTCAGACAAATAACTAAGTTCAGATCTCAGAATCATTCCAATCCCAGCTATATCAGAAAACAGCTTACAGACAAAAGAACATATATGACCTGGGAGTAGATAAACACCACCAGGAACCAAGGGAATGTGTATGAAGGTCAATCTTAAAGGCATTGGACTGAGACATGAAGAGAGGATATAAAACCATTTGCTTATATAATGATCAAGTGATGTTCCACAATATATGACAGAGCTACCTAAACTTTTATTATATGGTACTGAAGGAGTAAAAAAGTACAGGGAGATTGGAATCTCTGAATGTTTTTGTTTGTTTGTTTGTTTGTTTGTTTGTTTGTTTGTTTTGAGACAGGGTCTCGCTTTGTAGTTCAGGCTGGCCCTCAGCTCATTATGTAGCCCAGGCAAGCCTCGAACTCAGCAATCCTCCTGCCTCTGCCTCCTGAGTGCTGGGATGACATCTCTGAATGGTTTTAATACAAGTGTTTGAAGCACTCATCAGAATCCCATTCTGTGCCAGAGTCAGAGGGCGCTATTTTCACTGAGGTCTTAAGGAATGCTCTAGAGAGGGGGTGCACTGATATGTCAGATATACCTAGCAGTCATTCTCTGTGGGTCAGGGCTGAGAGTACCATGTGTTACTATGGATTCAAGGATGATGATATTTGAGAATGAGATATAATGAATGAAATTGATTCTACAATTTTTTTTTTGAGACAGGGTCTCGCTTTGTAGTGCGGGCTGGCTCTGAGCTCACTATGTAGCCTAGGCAAGCTTCGAACTCAGCAATCCACCTGTCTCTGCCTCCTGAGTGCTGGGATTACAGGCGTGAGCCACCACACCCGGCGATTCTACAATTTTCACTTAACTCTCTGCTAAATCAATTTCAAAAACATGAAAAATCTAAAAGTTTTTAATGAAACTTTGAAAGATTGAAATGGCCACCAATGGGCCATGATCTGTACAGTTTATAGAGCATATATTGCCAGGGAAAAGTATGAGAGAGAGTGAGAGACTGAGACAGAGACAGAGACAGAGACAGAGACAGAGACAGAGACAGAG
Organism: Thryonomys swinderianus; assembly: GCA_004025085.1. Lineage (NCBI taxonomy): Eukaryota > Metazoa > Chordata > Mammalia > Rodentia > Thryonomyidae > Thryonomys > Thryonomys swinderianus. Next base: position 1,390 of record PVIC010037506.1, on the reverse strand, counting down.
ACAGAGAGAGAATGCTTTCTTCAAGAGAACCTAACGTCCTACAATCACTTCTCAGCCTTTTGGCTAAGATCAAGTGTAACGTCCTACACACACACACACACTAGACACACACACACAGAGAAGTTCATGGATGTGGGTGTTAAAATATCCCCCAAAAGAGGTCTGTGGTCAGCTACTAGGATAACTGCGTACTAAGAAAAGAAAAAAAAAAGAAATATTAGGATTTTTGCAAAGAAAGTTAAATTTCAGACATGAATTGACACTGGTATCAGAGAACCCCAAATGCCATTATGGTCTCCCACTTTAGAAAACAGGCTTCTGAAGGTAGTTAGTAAATTCCTTTTATTGTCTATGAACCCAGAAATGCACTAAAAATAGATTTTTTCTTGTTTTTATTTTTCTGGGATTTTAGTCAAAGCTCTAGTCTTTATACTTGAGAGCTTTTTGGACAATTTGGCCTCAAAGAATACAATAAGGTGAAGAAACAGTTACTTTTATTCTAAATCACACTATATGGCTTGAAGAAGCACCATACCAATCAATAAGTTACTACATAAAACCCTAAGATCATTGTGCCAGTCAGATCTCTGTAATCTGAAGCAAATGATCTGACCTTTAGCAATATTACTTTTCTCTTTATGATAGAGGGTTGTCAGGAGGATGGAAATGGCTAGATGACCTAGTGCAGAACCTACCATGTCAAAATATTCAACAAACAATAATGCCTTTTTCTTCATATATTCTGCTAAAGCTAGAATTTTTCATTTCTTTTACTCTCCTCTCCAACAAGCTTTTTACCAAAAGAAACCTCACTGCACCAGCAGTCAGTCCAGCAATGAGCCTAATCTAAACTGGAAATGCACTAACCACATTCATATAACATTACTTTATGTGTTCAATTATTACTAATAATAGTAATTATTATGGGCTACAACATATAAATTATACACTCTAATATTTTGAGGTCTCTGTCATCCTTATTTTGATACTTTTCCTCATTCCCTTGATGGTTTTCTGTAGCAAGGATTAGCAATTTACATCAGACTAAATTATCAGGTGGGAAATAAAATGGATAAAACTTCAGAAATAAAATATGATCCCATGTCATGTTGATAATAAAAGTAGGAAAAAGGTAAACTTTTCTCCTAATATTTCTCACATTCATTGTATAACTAAGCACAGTAACCTCAACTTGTAATGAAACCAATATTTCCAGGGAAAGAAGTTGCAGAATGCTGAAGTTATCATCATCCCATAGTTGACCCCAGATCATGTGTGCATGTGTCCAGTCTTAAAATCAGAGACAACTGGGCCGGAGATTTAGCTCAGTGGTTCTGGCGCCTGCCTCACAAGCGCAAGGTCCTGAGTTCGATCCCAGTAACCACATACA
>PVIC010037505.1:0-18117 GCA_004025085.1 Thryonomys swinderianus | reverse complement strand
AAAAAAAAAAAAAAAAAAAAAAAAAAAAAAAAAAAAAAAAAAAAAAGGTAGATAGGAAATAGTGAGGTTGATCTTTGTGGAAGGGGATCAACAGAGGGAAAGGGAAGGGAGGGATGGGAGGGAACTTTAAAAAATTAGGATGTGTTATGCGCGTGCACCAAATCCCCAAGAAAAGTGCAATCGTTATGCAAACGATTTTATTTCTTGCATGTAATTTATTATAAATAAATCATTATGCTTTAAAAAGTGTCATAATGGGGGCCGGAGGGTTAGCTCAGTGGTTCCGGCACCTGCCTCACAAGCGCAAGGACCTGAGTTCGATCCCCGGTTACCACATATAATGCTGGGGCGTGGAGACACGCCCACCAACAATCAACACCGCATACCACAATGCTGGGCGTGGTGGCTCATGCCTGTAATCCCAGCACTCGGGAGGCAGAGACAGGAGGATTGCTGAGTTCGTGGCGGCTTGACTGGGCACCATAGTGAGCTCAGGGCCAGCCTGAACTACAAAGCGAGACCCTGTCTCCAAAAAGCAAAAAAAAAAAAAAAAGTGTCATAATGGGGGCGAGGGATTAAGCTCAGTGGCATCATGCCTGTCTTGCAAGCACAAAGTCCTAAGTTCTATCTCCAGTCCCCCCCAAAAAGTCACAATGGATATCACTTGCTTTCCTGAAATTAATTGTAACTCCAGTGTGTCAGAAACATCATTCTGTGATCAAGACAACCCTTTGTTAAAGCACTGAAGTTCATGTTACAAGCTGAAGAAAAAAAAAAAAACACAGACATTGCTAGCTCACAGAACTTTAAGTGAGATGATTTGGCTGAAAAAGAAATTAAAATACACCAAAGAAATTTCTAAACCTTGAGTTTGTGAAGCTCATTGGACACATTTTTATATAGCATCGGCTCCCAATTATTGGCTCCTGGGTGGTAAGTGGAAATACAAGTAACCTGTAGATTTTGAGAGAAAGCAGATGAAATTATTAGTTTGCTTGGACTTTCATATCTGACTGAGGATGATAATTGGCTTAAGGTGATATGAAAATAATATCCAAGAATAAAATCTCTTCTTTAAAATCTAAGGTGGTTGATACACAAATCATCTGTCTTAGGAAATAAGAGATCATACTGGCCAGTGTAAAACAATATGCCTTTAAATGAATACATTGTAAATACACGAGCAAAAGCACACGAGACTTACTGTTACATGGTGAGACTTTAATGGAGGTGAAGTTCTTCATCATTTCAATCCCTGTGTTAGACCTTCAAGAAGTGGGAAAATAATTTAGTCTAACATTTATGCAGATGTTAGAGTAAAAGTATTTCACTGGTTTAGATGGGTGGAGCCACTCTTAACTCTCTGGAAACGGGTTTTATCTCCATTATTTTGACCCATTTTCTTTTCATTTTTTTATTAATATTGCATGTTAACTATACAGAATAAGGGGTTTCACTGTAGCATTTTCCTACAGACACTAATATATTCTGAGCATATCCACTTATGATATTCTTGGGAAGTAAATTGGTCAGAATGTTGGAAAACTATCCCTAGCTGATAGCAGAGAATCTATAGAGACCTATCGTATTCAAATTTTCATTAACTGCCTGGTTCCCCTCTAGTAGTGAAGACTGAACACTAAGCCTTCACACTCAACCACATTTCCAGCCCTTTTTATTTATTTATTCATTCTGAGGCAAGGTCTCACCAAGTCAATAAGTTACCAAGGGTTGGCTTGAATTTATGATCTTCTTGCCTTAACAGACCCCTGGGGTTAGAGCCATGCAGTACCACATCTAGCATCTTATCAACTTTTTCTTGGCCGGTACTTATCAAATTCAAGAATTCACCAGAATTATCTGGAGTATTTGGTATGAATCAGATTGCTGGGTCTCACCCAAAATATTTCTGATTCAGTAGTTCTGCACAGAGGCTTCAGAATTAGGATTTCCAATCAACTCTTGGGTGAAGTGGAAGCTACCGGCCCAGGGACATGACTGTGAGAATTCTGTCCTAGATTATCATGTTATCTTTCTGCTCCTTTGGCTTATTCCAACTGCTCTGCTGCCTATTTTATTGACTATACACAATTTTTCCTGGACTTTTCATCACCAACCTACATCACTCACAGGACAGTTACCAGCTCACAACTTCCTATGAGTGTCTAACTCTCCAGCTTCATCTTCATCCATTTTTATTTTCACAAGACCTAGGAGTGTATTTTCCATAATCTTCTGTCTCCTTGGCAGAAGGAACTGGGCCATTCTTATTCACTATAATATTTCAAGTGCCCAGCACAGTAAACATTGTCTCAATATATCAGTACTGAGAATTAAACTGGTGACTAGATTGGGCAAAGTCCAAAGTCTTATTCTATAAGAAAGAAATCTGTCTTGGAAGACATAGGACTTCTAGAGCCACAATTATAGTAAGGCAAAATAAAGAATAAATAAATAAATACACGTACCTTCAATAAATAAAGTTTAGGCAAAATAAAGAGAATGTTCTTCAAGACTGATGAGGGTTGCCTAAATCCCAGAAAGGAGTATTAAGGGCATAATATATATTAAAATAATAATATACATTTCACAGAGAACATCATAGGGCTGGAGAATTGAGAAGCCAGAGTGACTGGAGGGTCCGGGGAGACTGTCCTGTAGTTCACTGATTTGGGAATAAGGTAGATGGCAATTCCAGTTATGACTCTGCAACTCATTAGATCAATAGCTTGATACTGGCCAACCTATTTAATGCACATGTGTTTAAATTTGTCACCTCTATGGTCAGTCCAGAGTACTTTGCTGACGATTAAAGGGACAATGGAAGGTAGCATGTACCATGTAGTAGGTAACAATGGTCACAATTATTACTGAGATTCTCATCAGATTTACCTTGAGCATGAGATTAAAAACTATCTTAGTGGGAATTTAACCTAGTCAAATATTTATTTAAATTCATCTATCTTAGGTAAGGTTGGGGATAAGAGACAAATTTAATGGTTCATTAAAATTAGGATCAAAAATACATATTGATTAAAAAAACATTCATTTAATATTTTTGTCTTTGTAATTGTGGGAAGCACCTAACATTTTATGAAAAGGTCTATAATGCAAAACCATGTGTATCGTTCTTAAAAAACACTAAAGCTGCCGGGCGTGGTGGCTCATGCCTGTCATCCCAGCACTCGGGAGGCAGAGACAAGAGGATTGCTGAGTTCGAGGCTTGCCTGGGCTACATAGTGAGCTCAGGGCCAGCCTGAACTACAAAGTGAGACCCTGTCTAAAAAAAAAACCCAAAAAACAAAAAACACTAAAGCTGCCAGGTGTAGTGGCTCACACCTGTAATCCCAGAACTTGGGAGGCAGAGGCAGGAGGATTGCTGAGTTCGAGGCTTGCCTGGGCTACATAGTGAGCTCAGGGCCAGCCTGACCTACAAAGCCAGACCCTATCTCAAAAAAAAAAAAAAACCCTAAGGCTTTTGGCACTGTGCCCCTCATATGGCCCTAAATGACCCCTAATATGCCTTAGGAACTTGCATTCTTAAGTTTTGTGCCATCAAAGGATATTTTAAGTGTGTTCAGATCAGACTGTACCGATAAGTATTATCAGAGCAACACTAGGAACTGGACAGAACCAATAACTATGTTGCAAGTGAAAGGGAAATGAGCTTAGTTTTGGGGTCATAAGGAAGAAAAATGTCATAGAACAGGCATGGATCTAAGAAGGGGCCTTGGAGTTTAGCAACAGAATGGGCCAGGTGAGTTCTTGGTTACTTAATTACCTGAGAACCAGCTCCTTGCATGTGCACTAAATCACATAGAAGTGTCTATCTCTGTGCAGCAGGGAAAACATCTTACAGTTAGAATGGAGCAGAGGATCTGAGAAGGAAATGTGTCCCTTTGGGAAGTAAATGCATTATTGCTGAGTACCGTCCATGTGATAAACGTGATCAGGATTTAAAACATATTAAGATCTGCTACATCCATGATTTTGGGTCTCTTAACAGCCAGGAGACTGTGTAAGAGCACGTCCTCCAGATCACCGCTCTACCAGGATGGTGATATGGCCCACAGCAGGTATGAAACCAGGCACAAGGGGTCCCCACAAGCGGTCTCTTAACCCTGAGAGTTAAGACACGATTCTGACATTTTAAAGATCAAAGTCCTTTGCTGTGTCTCCATAATCATTTTTCCTTTGTTTGTGAATAAAAATTTTACACAAGAAACCTCAGTATCTTTTGGCCAAGCCATAGGATAAAGGAATATTTACACATCTTGATGATAAAATCAGTAAGTGAAGGTAAGGTGGAAATGCTATAAAGAGATAGCGCCATCTGGCCCCTTTCCCTCTTGTCATCATAATGTTTGAATTGAATTTGAATTTGAATTTCTGGGGTGTTAGCTATCCAATTTGCTCTTCAGAATGTATGCCGGAAAGTGAAGGTACATGTATAGCAGTAGTCCTTAAACTGGAACCAGAGTCTCTGAAGTGACCCATAAAGTAAGCATTGTCCAATCAAAGCAGCTTGGGAAATACTTTAATCCCTGTTTGAAAGTATTAAAGTTTCTGAGATGTCCTGCTGCAAAGAGTCCTATTTAATTACTCTCTTACATTGCATTCCATTTATTCTTTCATTCAGCAGTTATCGAGAAGCTTCTTGTTGTCATGTGATGGGCCTGTGAGACATTTGCTGGCCCTCAGAGCTTTCCTGACACCCATAAATGCCCTGTGAGGCTTTGTCTCTGCCACTCATGATCTTGAAGCACTTCAGTGAGCTCCGGCCTCAGGTTCTATCCTCTCCCTTGAGAAGTTTTGCCTTTGCGTGGCCTGCTCCTTCACTTAATTCAGATTGCTGCTCAAAACAGCCTTACTAGGGTATCATTTTGAAAATAACATCAACCCGGCTGGAGATTTAGCTCAATGGTTCCAGTGCCTGCCGTGCAAGCACAAGATCCTGAGTTTGATCCCGGTAACCACATACAATGCTGTGGTGACTCACACCCACCAGCAATCAATGCCACATACCACAGTGCCGGGTGTGGTGGCTCATGCCTATAATCCCAACACTCAGGAGGCAGAGGCAGGAGGATTGCTGAGTTCGAGGCTTGCCTGGGCTACATAGTAAGCTCAGGGTCAGCCTGAACCCAAAAGTGAGACCCTGTCTCAAAGAAAAAAATAATCAACAACACACTACAACACTTCACTATAATGACTTTCTGCTACAATTACATGTTTGTTGTCTTTCTTTCCCTCTAATTCTTAACTCCGAAGGCTGTGTCTAGAATATAGAAGGTCTGACCCTTTATAGGTTGAATGCATTTGGAAACATAGTTACTGTTTCTCAGAACTTAGAATTTAGCAGAATATATGTAAATATATTGAAATTTGAATGGTGTGATAAGTGTTCTGTTGGGAAGGAGCAAAATGGAACGAAAAGATAAAAGACTGGTAGGCACTTTTGTGATATGGAGCACTTCCTGGGAACAAGTCTAAACTGAGCCCTGTGAAATTCCAGAGCTGAGAAAAAAATATTATCCAGGGCTAGAGATTTAACTCAGTGGTTTTGGTACCTGTCTAGCAAGCGCAAGGTCCCTGATTTGATCCATGGTAACCACATACAACAGTACTGGGGGTGGTGACTCATGCCCACCAGCAATCAGTACCACAAATCACAGTGCCAGGCATGTAATCCCTGGCCTGTAATCCCAGGACTCAGGAGGCAGAGGCAGGAGGATTGTGGAGTTAGAGGCTTGCCTGGACTACATAGTGAGTTCAGGGCCATCCTGAACTACAAAGTGAAACCTGGTATGAATGAATGAATGAATGAATATTATCCAATTATGAAATAAAATCAGTTCAAATTGACTGACAAACAGCAAAGCAGCATACCTGTTAGACAAGTCTTTGTGAACGTATTAGAGTTTGATTTTATCTCACACTTAGAATCATGAGGTCATATTAAGAGTTTTGGGCAAAGGAAAATAAAAAATACAGAAACACTAGTTTAGATGCAATGTAGAGACTAACTTGAAAGAAATATGCACAAGGGCAGAGAAACCAGCTGAGGAGACTGTCACATAATTTAGTGAGCTATGATGGTAGCTTATTCAAAGACACAGGTGTCTGGGCTAGAGAGACTAGTTGACAATGTATAGGATTTGATGATTTACTGAATTACAGAGTAAAGCAAACTGAATAAGAACACTAGTGACTCCTTCAGCATATTTTCTATTCTTGCTGGTAGGATTAGTATTCCTTGCAATACACTATAAGAAATGCAAGTTCAATGTTGAGTGTGATTGTGAGCTGTATATAAAATGTACCAATAAAGAATTCAATAAACAAAATGAAGAAAGAAATTCAGGTTCATAATAATTACTCAATCTGGAAGTATTATAAACAATTATGGAATGTGAAAGATATATACTATATGTAGAACTTCACTAGTTACATTCCTTTTAGCAAATAGTTCTATAGGTGAGCTCATGGTCACCTATTCTCATATTGTGAGAATATTCCTAGCTGAGCTGACTGCTAAGGTTGGATCTGATCACAGTTCAGTCAACATCAGTTGACATAAAATAGCTTGATTAGACCTTGGTCTGATTCCATTTTCCTGTTGTCCTGATTGTATTTGAAGGCAGGTTTACCTGTGGAAAAGTTTCCATTCTTTTTTGCTAAGATAGGAAATGTCCCTGTTCCTGGTGGTCATGTGGGTCAGGGCCTCACAGCGCATGTGTGGAGGCCTCACACAGTAGAAGGCTTCTTGGTCTCGAGGATCCAGGTACTGGCACAGTTCAGCACTTGAGTTAAGGGTCCAGCCGCATTCAGAAAGGACCTGGGATGTGCCATTGGAAAACTTGCCTGTGAAGATCACTCTGTCATAGCCTTGGTTCCTTGCCCTCCAGAGAGCTGATGCCCCTTCACTGGGGTGCATGAGGAGGACAGACAGGGAGACCTGGCCCTCCCAGAACAGAGTGAACCTGACAAGGTAAGTGCCGTTGTTGAAGTCTGTCACCTTTCCTGATGCACCAGCCTTAAGGTCGGGGGAAGACATCCTGGCCCTCAAGAAGTCCCCGCCATATTCCTTCCTGCGGCCCAGGTAGTCCTTCATCTCCAACAGGACATCCAGCTGATCTCCAACACAGTACGTGTGTTGAGGGTTGAGAATGGTGGCCACGCTGTGTGCAGCACTAGTGGTGGCATTTACATGGGTAAAGGGTCTGGGTGGAATCAGTTGGTCCATTTTCTCCTGAATCTCTCTGATTTTCAGTTCAATTTCCATTGGTGAAACTGTTGAATTCTGAAATTTTTCCAACTGTGAAAACTGTTTGAAGAGGCTCCATTGTTTCATGATGATGGGGTCTCTCAAGTGGAGCAAGAACTGAAGTATTGAGGGGGAAAGGATATGTGTATTATACATAATACAAATATGCGCAACAGATATTAGAGCCATTAATATGGTTCATTTTATATACAAGCAGGATGAAATTATCAGAAATCAGTTCTAACTGGGTTTCCCTTATGGATCTATAGATATTAATTTCCATTTAGTGTGACATGTCTCCTGGCAGCAGATGATTTCTTTTGGATACCAGTGACTTAAACCATTTACTATAAATAAATATGAATTATTTAATTAAATTATTTAATTATTTAATTAAATAAATCGTTGTTTAATTATTTAATTATTTAAATAAATTATTGTTTAATTATTTAATTATTTAATTAAATAAATATGAATTATTTAATTATTGAATTTTAAAATGATTCCCTTTGGTATAAAGATCACATACCCATACTATATAAATGGAAGGAAACAGCGCTGTGTCTCACTGGACATTGTAGCACTGTAGAAGAGTTATGAATAATGTTTCTTACCTACAGTACTAGGAAATGTGTGCTCAAATGAACTGCTTGTTCACTAGCATGTAAGATAAGACGGAGTAGTTGTGGATAACTAACAGATAGATGCATGATAGAATAACTGGAGGAATATTTCCACCAATCTAAAGTCTGTTCACATCCTATCACAGTCACATCATAGTAGCACATTTAACCAGTGGACCTGCATAGCAACGGGCTAGAGCGACATGTGGGAAGCCAGGGCTGGGAACCTACCCTGGTTTGTTCATTGATTGTTTGTTTGTTTGTTTGTTTGTTTAAGGTAGTCCTAGGGATTGAACTCACAGTCTTTGTACTAAGCTACAACCCCAGCCCTTTTTAATTTTTTTTTATTTTGAGGCAATCCTTACCAATTTTAAGTATATAGAGAGTTATTAACTAATGATAGTCACCATGTATACCACATAATGGTGCACACCTGTAATCCCAGGAGGCTGAGGCAGGATGATTGCCATGAGTTCAAGGTCAGCCTGGGCCACATAGTGAGGTCAAGCCCAGAATGAACTACACTGTGAAATCTTACCTCAAAAAAGAAAACTTTTAGAAAATTTCTTGAGCAAGATATTTAATTATGTCAAAACTATTTTGTAATATAACCCATATCATAATCTAATAATTAGATAATTACATGAATGAAATATTCACAGAGATTCACCTTTTGATGACTTTAATAGTTGCCTTCTTACCAGGAGAAAGGAATACTCTTCAGATACCTTGGTTGACTAAATCTCTCTCATAAAGTTCATCAATTTAAATATTTTTTGAAAATTATAGAACATTGTCAACAAAAGGATTTTCAATTTGACAGGTGAAATAGAAGTTTATTACTAATCATATTTATTATCATTTTAGTGTTTCAACTTTATATTCCTTCAAGTACTTGTATTTTTCTCTTCTGAACTGCCTATTTTCTTTGTTCAATTTTTTTTATTTTTTGGCCTTTGGTGTTTTCAATTCTCATTTGATATTAGACTTTCATATAATAGCCATTTTAACATTCAATCTCTCAATTTAGCAGAAAAAATATTTTTACAACTTCATACTTATCATTAAAGAATTTAAACTGGGTGTGTTTGTACAAATTTATAATCCCAGATGTCTGGGAGGCTAAGGTATCCAGTCACAAAATTTAAATATAAAAGAAACAGAGAGACAGGGAGAGGAGAAAGGAAGGAGGAAAGGAAAAAGGAAAGGATAAAGATAAAAGAAAGGAGAGGTAAAAGGAAAAAGAAAGGAAAGGAAGGGAAGGAAAGGGGAAGGGGAAGGGAAGGGGGAAGGAAGGAAGGATTGGGATATAGTTCACTGTGAAAGCCCTGAGTTCAAAACCAGCACTGCAAAAATCAATTACTTCATTAATTAGTTAGAAGTATTTAATATTTATAGTTGTGAAAATAATTTTGTGATTTACTTTTATTGTTTCTAATGTTATATTACTCACCATTTTCTAAATATTTAATTATATTTTCCATAGTCTCTATGATCAGATTTGTCAATACCTTCTTCTTTGGTCTATCTCAATCCAGGTAAATGTATAAAAAAAGTCTACTTTGCCAGTTATTGAGATAAATAAAGATATTCTATGCTGTTTTCACTGATCTTAATAATAGTAATTTATTTAAAGAATATTACCATGAAATTATAAAAGGAAGATATACAAGTGCCATCTTCAATAAAACTATAATCTTAGTTCAATTTCAAGAAAGGAATAAACATGTAAACTTGGCCTTACAAACAGTGAATAACTTCACAGACAATACAGGTAGAGCTCCATAAGTACATAAGAGATTGTAACTAACTTGCCAGGGACAGTTAAAAACAGTTTGCCAGGGAAAAGAGAAAGGGGAGTTATTGCTTAACAGTTTCAAAATTTCTTTTTTTTTTTTTTTTGAGACAGGGTCTCGCTTTGTAGTTCATGCTGGCCCTGAGCTCACTATGGAGCCCAGGCAAGCCTCGAACTCAGCAATCCTCCTGTCTCTGCCTCCCGAGTGCTGGGATTACAGGCGTGAGCCACCACGCCCGGCACTGTGGTATGTGGTCTTGATTGTTGGTGGGTGTGAGTCTCCACGCCCAACATCGTATGTGGTTACCGGGGATCGAACTCAGGACCTTGCCCTTGCGAGGCAGGCGCTGGAACCACTGAGCTAACCCTCCGGCCCTCAAAATTTCTTTGAAGTGATAAATTTTTGTTTTAAATAATTTATTGTTCTTTGACAAAACTATATATAATTAGTTTTGACATAAGTATACATTATAGCATAATTACAACTACTCTTTTACCAACTTTAAGTATACGGTGAATTATCTAACTATAGTCATCATGCTATATAATGAACCTCCAGAATTTATTCACCTTCTCAAACTAAAACTTTGTACACTGTTGACCAACATCTTCCCACTGTCCTCAGTAACCCACCTCTACCCCCTACATTTTACTTTTTACTTCTGCATTCGACGTTTTCAGATTTCATGTGCTGTATAAGTGATATCACGTAGTCAAGTGCTTGTTTTGCTGTTATGGTTTATTTCACTTAGCAGGTACTCCAGTTTCATCCATGTTGTTACAAAGGACGGGGTTTTGTGAAGGATTCTGGGAAGATGGCAGAGAGGTAACAAACCTAGGCTCTCCTTTTCCATACTTTGTTGTTCCCAAGCCAAAATACAGCAGTTTGGGGGTAGAAGAGCAGGGAATCCTTCCCTCTAGAAACAAATGAACAAGGACAGGGGTTCATATTTTTAAGACTAAATAACATTAAAATGTGTGGGCAACACATTTTCTTTGTCCATTCCCTCCTTGATGAGTATTGTAAATAATGCTGCAAGAATGCCAGAGTACAGAGCTGGGGATTTAGCTCAGTGGTGCTGCCCTGCCTCGCAAGCGCAAGGTGCCGAGTTCGATTCCCAGTACTGGAGAGGAGGAGGATGGGGAGGAGGAGGGGGAAGACAGGCGTACAGAGCTCTCTCTAACATACTGATATTATTTCCTTTAGATAAACATCTAAAAGTGTAATTGTCACATTATACAGTAATTCTATTTTTAATTTTTTGGGATGTCCATACGGTTTTCCAGTCACTCTACTAATCTACATTCTCACTGGTAGCACCCAAGGTTCCCTTTTCTCCCAACCTCATCAACACTTACACCTAGTTTTTGTCATAGCTCTTCTAGCAATTGTGAGATGATATCTCCTTACGGTTTTGATTTTCATTTCCTTAATCATTAGTGCTGTTGAATTTTATATACTTTTTGCCATGCTGCGTCTCCTTTCAAAAACTATGCAACTATCTATGCAACTCCATGGACACGGATATATTTCCAGTAATTTGTGAACTACTTCTTTCACTATTGTTGTAAAATTTTAATTTTCTGATTATTTTTTCTTGCCATTGCGTTTTAAATTTCTTGTGCATTTTAATTATTAACTCCTTATCCATTGTATGGCTTTCCCATTGCACAGGTTGTGTCTTCACGATGTTGATGATTTCCTTGGCTATACAGAAGGTGTTTGTTTGATACAATCTTAATTTTCTTTTCTTTCTCTCCTTCCTTTCTTTCTTCCTTTCTTCCTTCCTTCCTTCCTTCCTTCCTTCCTTTCTTTCTTTCTTTTTCTTTCTTTCTTCTTTCTTTCTTTCTTTCTTTCTTTCTTTCTTTCTTTCTTTCTTTCTTTCTTTCTTTTTCTTTCATTCTTTCTTTCTTTCTTTGAGACAGGGTCTCACTTTGTAGTTCAGGCTGGCCCTGAGCTCACTATGTAGCCCAGGCAAGCCTCAGACTCACAGCAATCCTCCTGCCTCTGCCTCCCAAGTGCTGGGATTATAGGAGTGACCCATCACACCCAGCACTGCAATCTTACTTTTCTTATTTTGCTTCTATTTCTTGTCTTTTAGGGATCAAAAGCCAAAAGTCCTTGCTAGGATTTCTTTGTTAAGAAACTTTGATCCGCCGGGCGTGGTGGCTCATGCCTGTAATCCCAGCACTCGGGAGGCAAAGGCAGGAGGATTGCTGAGTTCGAAGCTTGCCTAGACTACATAGTGAGCCCAGAGCGAGCCCGAACTACAAAGCGAGACCCTGTCTCAAAAAAAAAAAAAAAAGAAACTTTGATCCTATGTTTTCTTCTAGTATTTCATAGTTTTAGATCTTACATTTAAGTTTTGACTCCACTTTGAGTTGACTTTTGTACATGTGTGAGATAAGGGTCCACTTACACTCTTTTGTATGTTGATTTCCACTTTTTGAAGCATCATTTATTAAAAAGACTATCCTTTCCCCATTTTATGTACTTGGGATTTTCATAAAAGAATAACTGGCCATATAAGCATGGATTTATTTCTGGGCCCTTTTATTTGTTTGTTAATATGAAACCACTTTGTTTACTATAATTTGTAGCAAATTCTGAGAGCAAGTACTGTAATGCTTCCAGTTTTGTTATATTTAGTTATTCAGGGTTTTATGATTTCATAAAAATTTTAGAATTATTTGTATACTTTCACAAAAAATGTTATCAGAATTTGATAGGAATTACATTGAATCTGTAGTTTATTTCAGGTAAGGACACAAATCATATTAGCTTTTATAAACAATAAGTGTGGGTATCTTTCCATTTATTTATGTCTTCTTTAATTTCTTTCATAAATGTTTTACAATTTTCAATATATATGTCTTAACTTTCTAAGAAATGTACTTGTTCTGATGTGAATGTCCACTCAATTATTTTTCCTTTATTGGGTAGTTTGTTGTTAGTGTATAGAAATGTTGCTAATTTGTGTGTGTAGATTTTATATCCCTTAATTTTATCAAATTATTTATTAGTTCAAACAGGTGTTTGGTGAATTCTTTGCAGTTTTCTGTATATAAGATCACACCATCTTCAAATAGCAAACAGGAACAATTTAATATCTTATTGGCCAATAAAATGTATTTGTATAATTGCTCTGGCTAAGACCTCCAGTACAAAAAGAAGAGGTAAGCATGGGTAACTTCAAGTTATTTCTGATCCTAGAAGAAAAACTTATAATTTTCACTCCTAATTATGAATGTTAGCTGTTGGCTAGTCATACATATACATCCTTATTATGTGGAGGTACATTCGTTCTATACTCAATATTTTAAGAATTATTGTCATGGAAAGATGCTGAATTTATCAACTTTTTGTGCATCTGAGGGTATAATTACATAATTACATGGGTTTTGTTATTCATCTTATTAGTGTGGCATATTTATTGAGTGAGTGACAGATTGATTAGTTTGTGTTGCAGTATGCTTATATCCCTAGAATAAATCATATTTGATCATGGCCAATGATCTCTTAATGTGTTGCTGAATTCAGTCAGCCAGTAGTTTGTTGAAAATTCTCATGTCAATGCTCATCTAGCATGCTTGCCTGTAATTTTCAGTTCTTCTAGTGTATTTGCCAGGCTTTGATATCAGTGTAATGCTGGCTTGTAAAATGAGTTTAGCAACAATTATTACTCTTCAACTTTTTTGAGCAAATTAGAAGAGCTCATATTAATTCTTTAAATGTTTGCTATAACGCAGTTCAAGTCCTGAAGTGTTCTTTCAGCGTATTTTGGGGTTTTTTGTTTGTTTGTTTTTAGTACTGGAAAGCAAACCCGGGCCTTTTGCATTGAGCTCCTTTATAGTGAGCTCATTTACATGTTTAATTTTTAAATTTTGAAACAAGCCTCAAGTTGCCAAGTGACCCAGGGTACTCTCAAACTTGTGATCCTTCTGCCTCACCCTCTTACATTACTGGATTACAGGAATGTGCCACCACACCTAGCTCATGGGTTTTTCTCCATGAAAGAGGTTTTTTAAAAGATGTATTACTGTGGTCACATATTATATTTCTGCAAGATTCAGTTTTGTTAGATTGCATATATCTATGAATTTATGCATTTATTTGGCTTATCATTTTTCATCCTGGCCTTTTGTGATCTTTTGCATTTCTGTGGTGGCAATCATGATGTCATCTTTTTAGATTTATATGACTTTGTTTCTTTGAGTTTTATCTCTTTTTCTCTTAATGTAGCTAAGTATTTGCATTGTTTTAAAAATTAGCTCATAGTTTCATTATTCTTTACTAGAAATGAATTAAACAGAGACTAAGAAGCAATTTTAAAAAACTAGTAGCTAAGTGTAATCAGAAGAATGCTCAAAAGAGAGAAGCAAAAGAGGAAGAACTAGGGAGATGGAAGCATGGAAAGGAATCAGCCCAATGTTTCTGACTTTCAAAGTGGAAGATTCCTGAAAAACAGACTGGCCAGAAAATGGAAAGGATAAGTGTGGTTTTTTTTTTCTTTCTTTAGAGGCTCCTCCAGAAGAGATTGCACTCTTCCAACCTCTTAATATCAGCCCAGTAAATTCTACCTTGGAATTTTGACCTCTAGATATGTAAGATAGCAAATTTACATTGTTAAAGCCAGTAAACCTGAGGCAATCTCTACTGGCATATAGTCTTCAATAATTTCAACATCTATGTTTCCTCAGAATTGGTGACTATTATCTATTTTCTCTTAACTTATGATATTCCTAGTTCTTCATAAATTTTATAATTCTAGATCATATTATAGATAGTATGCTTCCTTTAAATGCTAAGGATAATATTGTTTTTTAAAAAGCCATTTCATCTAGCTAGGGTAATGCCACAAGTTCCAATCCTCTTTATATGAGCTCTAGCTATAGATCTGTTCAGTCCTCACAATATTTACTGTGCTACTTGAAAATTTCCCACTTTACCCAATCTCTATATAGATGACGCCCAGTGGCCAATCTGGCACCTGGGCAGTGACTTATTCTATAGTTCAGATCCCCAAAACTTTGACCTACCATTTAAGTAAGATCAGTTTGTAAGGTGGTGTTTACATTCCACCTTAAGAGATAGCATTTTTTAAGGTTCGTGTTCACTGCAACCTCCCCAACCGCTTTCCTTTCTTTGGAAATCCTTACTTTTGGTCCTCTATCCAAAAATGTTGGGCAGGTATTTTCCCACCTTGAGAGAAAAACTCAACATGCTTCTCTACAGCACCCCAGAAAAGGCAGAAATATTATAACGAGGCCTGGCAAAAATCAGATGAGCACATTCTGTTCTCAACCCTAAGGGGAATTACTGTGTGGATAAGATCCCTAGATGGTGAGAATGAGGCATATAAATTTTAACAGCTTGTAGTAAAAGGAAAAAAATTAAATATTTTAATCTGAAATAATTATAGGCCTCCAGGCAATTGTTGGAAATAAAAGAGAAATCTTATGTGCCTTTTTCCCAGTTTACCAAGTAGTAACATCTTAGAAAACTAGTAAAATCATAAACTACATATGGGCACTGATTTGGTAAAAGAAAAAACATTTCCTTTATACTTCTGTTGGAGACCTTAACCCCTGGCGACCAGTCATGTATTTCTTCTCTATGTCTAGTCATATAATATATGAATCATAAATCTGAGCAAAAAAAATGGTCGTAAGACAATATTCGACAAACAGGAAAAAATTTTGTTTAAAATACACTAGTAATAGCAGGACCAGGATCAGCACTCTGTGCTCAATTTCACTCAGTTCAATTTCCTAGTCTTTCAAAAGCATATAACATACACTCACACTCACACACACACACACACACACACACACACAGGTTGCTCTGTTAGTTGTTTATAACCGCCCCCCCCCCCCCCAAAGAAGCTTCTACATTGAGTGTTGAGGCCCTCGCTCCCAATCTTAAGGTCTTAGGAAGTAGTGTGCCTGGGGAAGTGATTAGGTCATAAAGAAAGAACCCTCAGGAGTGAGATTAGAACCCTGATAAAGAATTCCCCACCAAAAAAGCAAACACAAAAATAAGAGCCCTCAGAGAGCTCATTTCCCTTCTAACATCTGAGAGCATAATGAGAACAACGATCATCTATACTCAGGAAAGGAATCCTCAGCAGACACGGAACCTGTACTTTCCTTTTGTTTTCTGTAAGTGTGCATATGGAAGGGGGTTTCTGGGGGATCAGTCCAGGACTTTCTCACTGAACTCTATCCAAGAGCTTATTTTATTTTTATTTTGATACAGGGTTATGCTAAGTCATTAAGCTGCCAGGTTGGGCTCAAACTTCTCATCCTCTCATCTCAGCCTCCAAGATAGAGGCTGAGTGAAGGGAATATGCTGGAATTACTGGCATATATCACCATGCCAGATGCTGGACTTGATCTTGGACTTCCCAGCTTCCAGAAATAGGACAAATTAATTTCTACTGTTTATAAAATACCAAGTCTATGGTAGTCTGTTAGAACACTTCAAACAGACTTAAAGAAAGGTATTAAATACACATGTACTTATACATTTCTTCTTTGTGTAAGGATATATTTTTAAACTTTAGACCTTTTTTCATAAAACCCTAAGATTTTTTTTGCTCCCCATGATACATCTGACCAAATATCATTAGTCATTACATAATGCTCTCCTTCTCTGTCATTTTCTCAGCCCTTGGTATCCCTCCCTAACAGAGATTTTGAAGAACTTTCTAGTCCTTTTTCAGCACTAGAAATCCTGACATCCTCCAAGTAGAGTACAAGGTTCAAAACTATTTTTCTTATGCTTCGATAAGGTTCATGGAAGCAGATCTTCCAGTACCCAGAGCTCTTTGCTCCTAAATATTCTCAGACCTTTAAGGGCAAACCAATTTACTGCTCAACTTAAATGTAACTACGTCTTTTCTTTCCTACTTGATGCTTTTTTGTTAACTATTTTCCATAAGAACTTAGATATATTCAAATGTCTTCCATATTAAAGAAAACCTTTGAAGTCTCTAGTCCCCGATCAGTTAAAGTATCAAAAATTCTCTTCCAGCCCTTTTCTCAATTTCTCACCTACCGTTCACTTTTCAGCCTAGTACATGTTCTGTTCACCGTTAATAGATTTCCCTTCTCACTCCACAGTGCAAACACAGAAACGGATTAGACTCCAAGCCTTCAGCCGCCATTTGTATTCTACTACTCTTTCAACCTTAGATCAGTATATTCAATGGTATTTCGAAGCCATATCACTCATTTGGATGACTTTAAAAACCTCAAACCTTGACTTTTAATGATAAATTTGTCTTTTGTTCACCAAAACTATTTTTCTTATGCTTGTATATACTTCAATCAATGGAATCACCAGTCATACACTTGTACAAACCTGGAGTGTAATGCCTCACTTACCTAACCCAATTCTTCGCCATCCCCTAGTCAATCACTTGTTGTCAACTCTTTCTTAAATTCACTGAGTTTTCTCCACCTCATTACTAGTACTGCATTTCAGGTCACCATTACCACCTGGAATAGATGACTGAACAGTCTTTCTTTATTTAGTTATTTATTTTAATTATTATTAATGAATAACTTTACTAGTTATTTAACAGCTACTGCATGCCAGACATTGTTCTGAGTCCTTCAAATACTCCAGTAATTAAATGCCAGCCAAAATCCTTGCCTTCCTAGAGGTTACCATACAATGATTAATGATCACTGAACACTGTAGATCAGTCTACTCTATAGTATTTAGAAGAAAGTAAAAAGCACACTCTTCCAATGAAGTCCAACAGTCAGAGGAATGCTAAGAAGTTGGGGGTAAGGTTGCTTCTAGTATTAAATAAAAATGACATGTAAGCGAAGGTCTATTCAGTGTTCTAGGAAGAAAAACCAAAAGTATGATCCATTGTGAAAAACTGTAAGAAGTGAAAACCCAAGAAACAGTAACTGGACTACAGAAAGAATTTATTAAAACCCTGTGAAGCAGGCACAAAACTGAAACAGAAATTTAGCTGGACCAGTCTCAGGTGCCAAAGGAGAGAAAAGGCTGAGGCAGGTGGCAAGCAGTGCCACGGGGCATAGATATCCTCTCAAATCTCTCTGCACTATAAAACAATAAAGCATATTTACTGTCAAATAGATCGATGCTGAGCAGAGATCAACCAGTCCAGCCTTTTGGCAAGACAACACGCTTTTAATTTGTTTCTTGCTGTGGTAAAGGGAAACTGTCAAGTAAAGACACTGTCACTTTCTATGACACTCTTAAAAAGAAAAGAATGCCTACCTTTATGTGGTCTTCTGAAGTCAAGTAAATTACCCAGAAAACTAAGATAAACATCAGCATCAGCAATAATTTGCGAACTGTGGCATTTGGAAACCATGTGAGTATCCTAGGAGAGAGGATAGAAAGAAAAAAAAAATCACACATTCAGTCAAATCAACATGATATGGTT
>PVIC010037504.1:0-17972 GCA_004025085.1 Thryonomys swinderianus | reverse complement strand
AAAATCCTGAACCACATGACCAATGGACTGGATGAGAAAGCACTTTGCTTGTGATCCATGTATCAGCATTTGTGAACAATAATGAGACTAAAAAGGATAAAAAAATCATCAAAAATGTTAATTTCCATAATACTAATTTACTGACAACTCTAAAAGGAAAAAACTGAAAGAACACTATTCACAGAAATTATGCAGGGTAAATATAGGAAAAACAGCCGAAGGAGGAAAGTGGTCAGATATAAAGCAAGAAAGAGTTGAGTCAGGTAAGGTATTACCTGGACACTCATGCACTATTCAAGTCCCATTATGAAACTTTATCCATTATTGGTATTATTGTTAAATCTCGTAAAAAATTTTTAGAATAAAATTTGTTATAAAGTCAAACAATTGTTACTAACTAGAAAGTATATATTAGCTTTGTTCTGTTTATCTGCTTTCATACATGAAAAAATGAGACATAATTCACTGATTGGGCAGCAATAAACAAGGCAGCACAGTTGCAAAGCTGAGATCTCTAGACACCCAACAAATAGTAGTCAAACTCTATACTGCCCAAAAGAACAGATGAGAACATCAGAGAAAAAGGTAGAGGTTATCAGAGCTCATCAATGCTTCATTAATGGTGTAAATGCCATGCTTACCTGGAGAGGAGTGATTATTATATGGACACTGGTGAGGATAGATTACAATGGACTCAACTTAAAAACTCAATTTGTTTCTGAGGGCTGGTTGTAACTCAGGTTGGTCAAATGAAGGCTCAGGCTTCTCTACACAGCCTTCAAAGCCTCTTGTGTATATAGGTAATCATAAAATATGATAAAATATATTAGATGGACAAATGTAAATGAATTTATTATTCCCCATATTGGCAAAATAAAAACATCTGTAAAATATTACATAAGAATTCACATATAAAAACTTTGTACTTATTTAAAAAATTTTTTTTGAGACAGGGTCTCACTTTGTAGTTCAGGCTGGCCCTGAGCTCACTATGTAGCCCCAGGCAAGCCTCAAACTCAGCAATCCTCCTGTCTCTGCCTCCTGAGTGCTGGGATTACAGGCGTGAACCACCACGCCCAGCTCATTTAAAATTTTTCATCATCCGCACACCAGCATTATTTATTCTATCCTGAATTCTAATTCATATCACTTGTAGAAAAAAAGTTGATAGTTACATTTTTTCTTTTGAGACAGGGTCTCGCTTTGTAGTTCAGGCTGGCCCTGAGCTCACTATGTAGCCCAGGCAAGCCTTGAACTCAGCAATCCTCCTGTCTCTGCCTCTCGAATGCTGGGATGACAGGTGTGAGCCACCATGCCCGGGACTGTGGTATGTGGTATTGATTGTTGGTGGGCATGAGTCATCATGCTCAGCATTGTATGTGGTTACCAGGGATCAAACTCAGGACCTTGTGCGTTTGAGGCAGGCACCAGAACCACTGAGCTAACCCTCCAGCCCTGATAGTTACATTTTTAATCACAACCAAAATGAAAACACACACACACACACACACACACACACACACGTATGCACATACACCAACTACAAATGACCCAATCCAGAGGCAGACAAAGAAGTGAGTGAAGTGGCTAAAATATGAACTCCCACGCAATCTTAAGGGCATTAGGGTGGGAAAAGAAACCACAACTGTTTTAGCAGAATAATAATATTAATTTCAAATGTTAGCTCATCTAAAATCCCACAGAGGTGAAACCAACTAAGACTTTTCTTGATGAGATTCCCAGAAACTCATCCTGTGGCTACCTTGGGCTATACATAATCATAGCTACACTTTAAGTAACTATAGTTGATTTGTGCACTTCCATTAAGATTCTGTGAAACTTTAAACATGTTTAAATCCAAAACAAAAAATTTATATCTAAATTTTTCTTTGCTTTTTCAGATGTAATTATATTTCCATTCAGTATTAGCTAAGAAAACCACAATCTTGCTTAAATCAAGAGTCAATCTTTTTTTTTATATCCTGGGGAGTGAACTCACAACCTTGTGCTTACAAGACAGGCAGTGGAGCCAATTAAATTCCTGAATTAAGAAAGTTATTTTTTAAGTCATGGAGGTAAGTCATATTTCACACAAACAACTTGCTGCAAAAGAAGCAAAAGAGAAGCATGTTAGGGAAGAGGCTTGCTTCACTGCAGAATTCAAAACAACCGTTCTTAGGAGAAACATCTTCCTGAGGTTGTACACAATATACTGTACCCATGCAACCCACAGAGCTCTAAAGCAGGTGGTGGCACAGGGAAATTTGACAAGTTAAGAAACTCAAAACTGGGGCCTCACTTTACACCCAAGGACATCCTGTGCTTCCTTCAAAAAAATTCACACAGGCTCAATTCTGGGCAGAGAAAAATGCTCACACTGTTTTCATTTTCTTTGCAGTTCAGACTGGCTCTGAAAAGACTATATAGTGCAGGTTGGCACTGAATTTATGAAAAACCTTCTGCCTCAGCCTTCTGAGTGTTAGGACTACAAGAGTGCACCACCATGCCTGGTCCAGATTCATACTCTATCAAAAGATGTATGACCTTCGTCTTGCCCCAGTTTTTCTTTGAACTCAAATATTGTTTGCTCAGCTCCAAGTAATTCAACAATGTATCATACTATCAAAAATTTGACCAATTCAGAGGCAGACTCTGTACACTGCTCCCAGAGAAGACTGCTGTCCAAAAACTGATTTTTTTCTTTAAATTTGAATTTTTAAATTGAATTCTTTATTGATACATTTTATATATAGCTCACAATCACATTCAACATTGGGGAATTTGTACCAGTACATGACCGAAGTTAATTCTCATTTTTACCCATATCCCTACCCAACCACAACCCCGACGCCTTATATACATGCTATTTCCTTTTCTTTCCAAATCATAATTACTTTCCCCTCATTATGTTCCCCTACCACATTCCCTCTGAATATTTTCTATTTCACAAAATCTACCATACATTCTAGAACTCATTTATATCTACAGGTTGTCATACCAGAGAAAAGATACAGCATTTACATATCTGTGATCTATTCATTTCATTTATTAGTGTGTCCTCAAGGTGTATCCATTTGTACATAAATGAGTGAAACTTGTAATTCTTTATGGCAGAATAATACTTCATTTTATAAAAAAAAGCCCACAACTTCTTTATCCAGTCTCCAGTTGATGGGCCTTTGGGTTATTTACCAGACTGAGCTACCACGAACTGAGCTGCTATGAACAAGGGTGTACATCTGTCTTTCCAATGTGATTTTTAAAATTCTTTTGGGTATAGTCCTAGCAGGGGAGAATAGCAGGGTCAAATGGGACCTCTAACCCTAGTTTTCTGAGGAATCTCTACACAGATCTCCACAATGGATGCACAAGTCTACAATCCCACCAACAGTGGAGAAGCATTCCTTTCTCTCCACAGCCTTGCCAACATTTATTATTGGTTGATTTTGCAATAGCAGCCATTCTTTGAGGAGACAAAATCTCAGTGTTGTATTCATCTGCATCTCTTGAATGACCAGTGGTGTTGAACATTTCCTCATATACTTCTTGGCTGCTTTGATTTCTGCCTCTGGGAAGTGTCTGTTCATTTCAGATACCCATTTTTGAATTGGATCTTTAAACTTGAGGGGACTGATTTAAGTTCCTTATATATTCTAGATAGTAGCCCTTTGTCTAACAAACAGCTAGTGAAGAGTTTTTCCCAGTGTTGTTGGTTATCTTTTAGCAGTGCCAGTGGTTTCTTCTGCTGTGCAGCAGCATTTTAGGAAGATGAGATCCCATTTGTTGATTCTTTCTGCTAGTTCTTGTGCTATAGAGGTTTTATTCATAAAGTCTCTGCCTAAGCCAATGTCTCCAAAAGTTTTACCTAACCTGTTCTGCAGCAGGTTTATTGTTTCTGTTTTAATGTTTAAGTCTCAAATCCATTGTGATTTTAGTTTTATACCTGGTGAAAGAGATAGGTCTAGCTTTAGTTTTTGGCAGGTTAAAGCCCAATTTTTCCAGCACCATTTGTTAAAGAGTCTGTCTTTCCTCCTTTGAGGATGTCTGGCTGCTTTGTCGTTGCTTAGTGTATCCGGAGTTGTTTCTGGATCTTCTAATCTATTTCACTGGTCCTTGGGTCTGTTACGTTTTGGGCAGGTTAAAGCCCAATTTTTCCAGCACCATTTGTTAAAGAGGCTGTCTTTCCTCCATTGAGGATGTTTGGCTCCTTTGTCATGGCTTAGTGTATCCAGAGCTTTTCTTGATCTAATCTATTTCACTGGTCCTTGGGTCTGTTACTTCACCAGTACCATGCAGTTTTTGTCACAGTGGCTTTATAGTACAGTTTTAAGTAGGGGATTGTAATACCCCTGCCATGTCCTGGTTGGTTACAACTGCTTTTGCTATTCTACGTCTCTTGTGGTTCCAGATGAATTTTTGGATTATCAGACAAAGGGCTATTATCGACAATATATAAAGAACTCAAACAGATCAGCCTCCCCAAGTTTAAAGACCCAATTCAAAAATGGGCAACTGAAACGAACAGACACTTCTCAGAGGCAGAAGTCAAAGCAGCCAAGAAACATATGGAGAAATGTTCAACATCACTGGTCATTCGAGAGATGCAAATGAAAACAACATTGAGATTCCATCTCACTCCATAAAGAATGGCCGCGATCACAAAATCCACCAACGATAAATGCTGGTGTGGCTGTGGGGAGAAAGGAACCCTTCTCCACTGTTGCTGGGATTGCAGACTTGTGCAACCATTGTGGAGATCTGTGTGGAGATTTTTCAGAAAACTAGGACCAGGGGTCCCATTTGACCCTGCTATACCCCTGCTAGGAATATACCCAAAAGAATTTAAAAGCTCACATTGGAAAGACAGATGTACACCCTTGTTCATAGCAGCTCAGTTCGTGATAGCTCAATCTTGGAAACAACCCAAATGTCCATCAACTGGAGAGTGGATAAAGAAGATGTGGTTTTTTAATAAAATGGAGTATTACTCTGCCATAAAGAATGACAAGATCGATCCATTTAGGTGCAAATGGAGACACCTGGAGGATATACTAATAAGTGAAATCAATAGATCGCAAACAATTTCCGGATCTTCTCTTTGGCAAAAGCTGTTGATTTTTGAGCATTGACCTTGTATCCAGCAACAGTACTAAATTTGGTAATTAAGTCTAGCAGTCTTTTGGATGGGTTTTTAGGATTCTCTATATAGAGAATCAACCAAAAAAGAAAACTACAGGCCCATCTCTCTAATCAACATTGACGCAAAAATCCTCAATAAAACATTGACAAACAGAATACAGAGTTATCAAGAAAATCATATACCCTGATCAAGTCGAATTTATCCCAGGGATGCAAGGGATTACATATGTAATTCAATAAATGTAATATACTATATTAACAGACTCAAGGACAAAAATCATATGATCATCTCAATAGATGCAGAAAAAGCATTTGACAAAATCCAACACCCATTCATGATCAAAGCCCTACAGAGAATTGGAATAGATGGATGTTATCTCAATCTAATACAAGCTATTTGTGAGAAACCAACAGCCAGCATCATACTTAATGGGCAAAAACTGAGACTTTTTACACTAAGATCAGAAACGAGACAAGGATGCATCCTCTCACCAGTCTTGTTCAATATAGTACTGGAAACTGCTGCAGTAATCAGGCAAGACAAAGAAATAAAAGGAATAGATTGTATGACTTTCTTGATAAGTCTCTGTATTCTGTTTGTCAACATTTTATTGAGGATTTTTGCATCAATGTTCATTAGAGAGATTGGCCTGTGGTTTTTTTTTTTTGGTTGGGTCTTTCTCTGCCTTTGGAATCAAGGTAATGGTTGCTTCAAGGAATCATTTTGGGAGTACTGCTTCTTTCAATTTTGTAGAAGAGTTTGAGAAGTAGTGGCATTAACTGTTCTTTAAGTTTTTGTAGAATGGGAAATTTCCAAAGGAAATCTGGTGTGGGAATGTAATGAGGGGAAGGAATAAATATGATTCTGAAACAAAATAAAAGAGCATGTATATAGGTGTGGGGAGGTGTGGGTGGGTTGGATATGGGTAAAAATGAGAATTAACTTGTGTCATATACTGGTACAAATTCCCCAATGTTATGTGTGATTGTGAGATGTATATAAATTGTACCAATAAAGAATTCAATTAAAAATTTTTGTAGAATTCAGCAGTGAAGCCATCAGGGCCCAGGCTTTCCTTTGTTGGTTTTTAAATTACATTTTCAATTTCACAGATTTGATGTTGGGTTGTTGAACATTTTTATATCATCTTTGCTTAGCTTTGGAAGTTCTTATGTGTCTAGGAATCTATCCATTTCTTTTAGATTTCCATCTTTTTTGAGTACAAATTTTCAAAATACATGTTTATTATCCTTTGGATTTCCAATGGATCTGTGGTGATTTCTCCATTTTCATTCCTAACAGAATGGATTTGAGCCTTTTCCTTCCTTTGCTTGATAAGGTTGGCTAAGGGCCTGTCGATTTTAGTTATCCTTTCAAAGAACTGAGTCTTCGATTCATTGATTTTCTGTATTGTTTTGTCTCCAGTGTATTAACTTCTGCTCTGATCCTTACTATTTCCTCCCTAGTATGAGCTTTGGGTTTGTCTTGCCCCTCTTTTCCTAAGTTTGTGTTCATTAGATTGTTTGGGTTTGCTTTACTTTCCAGGTGTAGGCATTCACTGCTATGAATTTCCCTTGTAGAACTGCTTTCATGGTGTCCCATAAATTCCTATATGTTGTACTGGGGTTATCATTTAATTGTAGAAACTGTTTAATTTTTTTCTTTAATTTCTTTTGTGGCCCATTGGTTGGTCAACAGAATGTTGTTCAATTTCCATGTTTGTGAGGACCTTGGAATTTCTTTTGCTATTCAGCTCCAGTTTCAAGGCACTATGGTCTGATAGTATGCAGGGGATAACTTCAATTCCTTTGCATTTACTTAAACCTGTTCTATGAACTAGGATGTGATCTATTTTGGAGAATGATCCATGAGCAGCTGAGAAGAACATATATTCTGGCTTTGTAGGGTGAAATACTCTTTAGGCATCTATTAAGTGCATTTGTTCAAAAATTTGGTTTAGCTCAAGTATTTCCTTATTGATTCTTTGTCCAGCTGATCTGTCAATTTGTGACAGTGGTGATTGAAGTCCCCTACTACTACTGTATTAGTGGTTATCTAGCTTTTCATGCCCATTAATGTTTGTTTTATATAGTTGGGAGCATTAGAGTTTGGTGCATAAATATTCATGACTGTTATTTCTTTCTCCTGGACTGTTCCCTGTATGAGAATATAGTGACCTTCTTTGTCTCTCTTTGGGTTTGAAATCTATTTTATATGCAAACAAGATAGCCACTCCTGTATTATTGCAGTTTCCTGTGGCATGGAGAATTGTTTTCCATCTATCTATCTATTTATTTATTTATTTATTGCTTTTTTTTGGAGACAGGGTCTCGCTTTGTAGTTCAGGCTGGCCCTGAGCTCACTATGGTGCCCAGGCAAGCTGCCACGAACTCAGCAATCCTCCTGTCTCTGACTCCCGAGTGCTGGGATTACAGGCGTGAGCCACCATGTCCTGCACTGTGGTATGCGGTGTTGATTGTTGGTGGGCGTGTCTCCATGCCCAGCATTATATGTGGTTACCAGGGATCAAACTCAGGACCTTGCACTTGCAAGGCAGGCGCCGGAACCACTGAGCTAACCCTCTGGCCCCTTATTTATTTTTGAGGCAGGGCCTTGCTTTGTAGTTCAGGCTGGCCCTGAGCTCACTATGTAGCCCAGGCAAGCCTCAAACTCAGCAATCCTCCTGTCTCTGCCTCCTGAGTTCTGGGATTACCGGAGTGAGTCACCATGCCTGGCACTGTGGTATGTGGTACCGGGGATCGAACTCAGGACCTTGCTCTTGCAAGGCAGGCACCAGAATCACTGAGCTAAATCTCCAGCCCCTCCATCCCTTTATTTTCAGTCCATGGGTTTCCTTCTGAATTAGGTGTCTCCTGTATGCAGCAGATTGTAGGATCTTGCTTCTTCATCCAATCTGCTAGTCTGTTTTTTAATTAGCCCATTGAGTCTACTGACATTAATGGTTATGACTGATATGGACAGATTTAGAGCTGCCATGTTTCCCTGTTCTTGGCTTTTTTCTTCCTTACTTTTCCCCTTTTTCATTCAGTTTCTTGTTTGTCCCAGAGAGTTCACTCTGCTGGATCTCGTGGGTATGGAATTTTCTGTGTTTTTTTCCCCAAGATGTTCTTTAGAATGTTTTGGAGTGCAGGCTTCATATTTGTAAGTTTTTCAGGTTTTTCTTTGTCATGGAAGTATCTTATTTCCCTGTCTATTCTGAAAGATAGTTTTGCAGGATACATCAGTCTAGGTTGGAGGTTGTTTCCAGGCAACACTTGAAACACTTCCCTCCAGGCTCTCCTTGAGTGTTTGTGTTGAAAAGTCTGCTGTAATCCTAATGGACTTCACCTTGTAGGTGATTTTCTTCCTTTCTCTCACTGCTTTCAGTGTTTCATTCTTTTGTTGCGTATGTGCAGTCTTGATAATTATATGTCTAGGTGTAGACTCTTTTGGAGTCCTATAGGCCTTATTTACCTGCATGTCCAATTCGTTTCCTGTGAAGTTTTGTCTCTGAACACTGGGCAAGCTGCAGTCTAAAGGCATTTTTTCTGGCACTCACCATTGATGAGAGATTAGGGTCTGAAGTGTCTCACTCTCTATTCATCCAATCTCAGATTTTGAGAGGATAAACAAGTGAACACAGCCTGTGTCTGGAATTATCAATGTTGAATCCTGGGCACACCCGAGTCATTGCCAAGCAGTTAAAGCTTGTTCCAGGCCAAGTAGAACATTCACTGGGCACACAGTGCTAACACTGGTCTGGTTTAAGAGGGTCCCAGTTCACTCTTTTCCATCTCCAGTTAAGTACAAAAGAGACAAAGTGAGGTGGAAACTATATTAAAGAAAACTCAGTATAGAAAAGTTACACCTGCATGTGCATAGGTATGCAAATGTACACACACACACACACAGATTTTCTCTCATGTTACTGCACTAAAATGTAGATGTGATGATAACCTGGCTTTATATGTATGGCCATAAATTTTAGAAATAGCACCTTGGCAGGACAAGAATTTGCACATATGCATTGAGGAGTGTCAGTGGTCAAATCAGAGGCCTTAGAGCCTGAAATAGCCAATCAGGACCAAAAATCAGCAATCCAAAAAAGCTCTTGAGGGTATCCTAGAAAAACACAATGAAAATAAGAATTCCAAAATTCTAACTGATTAAATTCACTAGCAAAGTGTGGAACTAAATAGAAGGGAAAGAGGGAACCAACAACAGGAAACTAATGTAACAACAATAAGTCAATACCTATCAATTATAGTCATTATCATAAGTGGTCTAAATTCACTAATCAAAAGAAAGATTGACGGAAATAAGATCTCACAACATGCTGCAAACAATAAACACATTCAACTAAAAGTGAACAGTTTTTAGCCTATTATCAATGAAAATAGAAAAAAATTGTTACTGATAGAATTACAAGTGCAAGAATGTCCCTATACCACCTGGATATAATGAATATTTTAGAAAGGAAACTACATCTTCAAAATACATTTAATTAGAAAATAGAAACTGCTTAAAATTTTTGTCAAAACCAAATTTCTAAAACCTGTCTTGAGTCAGCTACATGTTCCAATCTGCTTCCTCTTGCAGTCTGTGCCAATATATGGTTTTATAGATGAAAATTCCTCCTGCCTTATCACTGTAAAGCAACGAAGTTATGCCTAGAAATGGTTACACAAACCACTAAGCATTTGTATAACTAACTCTAAAAATTATCAAAATATTCCTTAAAAGGGGCCGGAGGGTTAGCTCAGTGGTTCCGGTGCCTGCCTCACAAGTGCAAGGTCCTGAGTTCGATCCCTGGTAACCACATACAATGCTGGGTGTGGAGACTCATGCCCACCAATAATCAACACTGCATACCACAATGCCGGACGTGGTGGCTCACGCCTGTAATCCCAGCACTCGGGAGGCAGAGACAAGAGGATTGCTGAGTTTGCGGCGGCTTGCCTGGGCACCATAGTGAGCTCAGAGCCAGCCTGAGCTACAAAGTGAGACCCTGTCTCAAAAAGCAAAAAAAAAAAAAAAAAAAAAAATCCTTAAAAGTCACAACATCTCTAAAGAGAAAAATACATACAAATAATATTAGAGATAATCTGAATATTAGAACAATTTATATGCTTTAATTTGATGATGCAACATGTTATGAATTCTATAAATTATGTGTTCAATGAAATGATGTTTCTAACACCAATAAAAACTATGAATTTAAAAAATATCATTAGAATTCCTTCTGAAAACCAAATGACCCCATTACATTTTTCAAAAAAAAGGAACAAGGGAGCTATCCTTTCTCATTGTTTGGAACATGCCACACAGATACGGTCACATAAGCCTGTAACTCAAGACAACAAGTAGACACACTAGAGGACGAGAAATATTAGGAAATACATTTGTTGTAAACTGAATGAGATTTGATAAAGTTGACAGTACAACCCAAAACTAAGATTTGCTTCATCATTTCTTTGTGGTGATAAATTGCATATGTATATAAACAAACAACATTTGTGCCTTTATTTTATTTCTGAAGACTTCCTCAATAAAGAAATCTATCTATCTATCTATCTATCTATCTATCTATCTATCTATCTATCTGTCTGTCTGTCTATCATTTTTTTTTGAGACAGGGTCTCGTTTTGTAGTTCAGGCTGGTCCTGAGCTCAATAAGCAGCCCAGACAAGCCTTGAACTCAGCAATTTTCCTGCCTCTGTCTCCCTAGTGCTGGGATTACAGGCTTGAGCCACCAAGCCCAGCATTTGTGGTTTGTGGTACTGATTGCTCGTGGGTGTGAGTCACATGCTTAGTATTGTATGTGGTTACAGGGATCGAACCAGAGACCTTGCACTTGCTAGGCAAGCACAGGAACCACTGAGTTAAATCTCCGGCCCATAAATATATTTATATATATTTCTTTTTTAGTTTTTTTGAGACAGGGTCTCACCTTGTAGTTCAGGTGGCCCTGAACTCACCCTGTAGTCCAGGCTAGCCTCAAATCCTCTTGTCTCTAGCTCCTGAGTGCTGGGGTTGCAGGCATGAGCCAGCATGCCCAGCAAACTGCTCATTTTATAAGTAATCCTGATTTGTGTATCACAAACTTTCAAAGATATGCTCTGGGAAAGTAAAGTAATATATGGAAAAAAGTATGAGAAATGACTATTTCTTGAAGAAGTCTTAAATAATAAAATTATCCACAATTTTTTTTTCCTGGTGGTACCAGGGATTGAACTCAGGCCCTTGCAAGGTAGGCATGGTACCACTTGAACTAAATCCCTGGTGAAAGCCACAGATGTTAAGGTGACTTAGAAGATGCAAAACAGTAAGTTACGATTTCTGTTCCACAAAGAAAATACTTGATGAAATTAACTGGCAGATGGAAAAATCATGAGAAGTTATATTCTCTACAAGTGGTAAATACAGCAAAAAGATTTTATCAAAAGAAAATTCTGCATTACAATATGAAAATATGGTATAAGCTGATAATTTACAGAAAGGCCTATAGAAGAAATGATAAAAGAATGCATTAAATAAGCATAAAGACAGAGAAAAATGAAAAGAAGCAATTAGACTTTACTATGAATCTATGAAACTTTTCAAAGTAGAAAAAAATCTAGTGTTGGTTGTTTAGGACATAGAAACTTTTGTCCACTTGTGGTGGAAATGTGGATGGGGGATATTAAGATTTTAAGTGGATACGTACTCCGCGCCACAACAAACATACTCCTAAGCATGTATGCATTTTTCAGTCCTCCTTCTAGGACTCCAAGAAAGGAAATGTTCTTTGTGGCATTTATGTCCATGACAGAACTGGAGAAGACTGCTTTGCCATAATTGTGGAAAGGTAAAGAAGATGTTATGGAGACGAACAGTGAAGACCATGTCAGAAGTTCCAGGCATGTACAGCAATATAAATCAATCTGTAAAATTGATCTACTGAATGGGATTAAGATTCCAGATGAACTCTATGACATATTCTCATTTGGGCTCACTAAAAATTCATGTAATGAGGCTGAGGTGCAGCTCAGTGGTAGGACACATGTACAGTGCTCATCAGTCTCTGGAGTTTATAGCTAGCATAAAAAATGTACATGAAGTCATGGGAAGCAATCTAGTAATGATAATCAGGAGCACAAGAGTGGAAAAATACAAACACAGAACAGGGTTGTCAAGCACAGCACTGGTGATATTCGGGGGCAGTACTTCCTTTTATTAAAAGCTGTTCTGTGTGTTATGAGAAATTAATCAATATCTATGACCCCCATCAAGATGCTATAAAGCTTGCTCACATTTTATGTCATGTTGCAACAAAAAATTTGAGAAACATAGCTGGGCGTGGTGGCTCACGCCTGTAATCCCAGCATTCGGGAGGAAGAGACAGGAGGATTGCTGAGTTCGAGGCTTGCCTGGACTACATAGTGAGCTCAGAGCCTGCCTGAACTACAAAGTGAGAGCCTGTCTCAAAAAAAAAAATAAATTGAGAAACATAGACATGTGCTTGTACACAATCACCAATGCCTGAAAACCTCTGGCTTACTAGCTTCAGTGAATATATAAGCTTATGAAATCTTACTCTATACCCCAAACACAACTAGTGTGACTCTACCCAAAGTGCACTCTGTGTACTTGCACATTCTCTCTTTGTCTTCACCACCTGCACTATATTTCAGATACCACAGTTGTGAAAAGCTAGAACAGGCTCCACTCCACTGCTTGATGCTCTATAAAACCCACTGGGAGATGCAGATACCAGACTAAGTGTTGCCTTGAACTGAAGATCTGTGCTTTACATCAACTGTACGTATTCTCTGTAAGTCATTCCTCCAGGCTTTTCCAGGATACCAAAAAGAGTGTGGGGAACCCGAGACACTTAGGGGATTTCAGGGATTGAGTTTCCTCTCACTTATGGAACACATGACAAAGGCTCAAGCTCATCATCTCTTTCTCTGGAAGATGTTAATGACTGCAAAAGGGGAAAGAGTCTTAGAAATGACAGTGCTGGACAGAACTACTTTTAGATCATTAAAGTCATGGATGAAGAGCAGTGCAGAAAGGCTAAAGCACTTAGAAATGTTCCCAGAATGAGCATAAATTAGAAATATGAATGGAATTGCTTTTTTTTTTTTTCATCTTTGCACAAATTTGGTGTCTTGTACTCAAACAGCTCAGCCCTGTGTCTGGTCACTGAAAATTTCTGTCCTGTCCCCCTCTCCTGGTGAAGCAAGCCAAGCAGTGTAACTAGAATGAGACACCTCTTTATCACAGAAAAAACAAAGAAAAAAACAAAACAAAAACAAACAAACAAAACATCCACAGTAGCATTCTCTTTTTAAAACAGTACTCATAGTGATCTTTTGACTCAGTTGCTCTGGCGATCATGATTATTACAGTGGTCAAAACAGGAAACAATCTCATGAGAATAATGTTCTATAGAGAACTTTTTGAGTTAAGCCTATAAGTTGACAGATGGTACTTGAAAGGGAAAACATCTCCATCAACCCAAAAGTAGTTGAGAATAAAATATACTGAACATGCACAGAATATAGTTGATCCAACAAACACTGCTGGTAAGCTTTGGATCCTTTCAACCTCCTCAATTTAACCACTTCGACCTATATTTGGGGAAATTTCTGTAACACAGACCCAAATTCATCATAAAATACCGAATGTGTCAAGTACTATATTAACGCAGTACACTGTAAGTCACTGGCTTGGTGTCCTGTTGCTGACAGAAGAGTGACTCATTACTGATACCTACCATCATAAGCAAATAATGCACCATGGACTGCTAGTGTGGAAAATGAATATCAAAACTCAAATTAAAATTTACATTCATTAACTTTTCTATCATTCTTTGGCACTGGACATTTCACTTTGGATTTCATGCATTTAGGTAAATTAGCTTATGATGGAGGTACACCTAAATTTTTATTTTACATTGAAACAGGATTTGGTTCAGTTGTCCAGGCTGGGCTTAGTGCTGTAATACTCTAGACCCAGTCTCCAAATTGCTGACATTAAAAGTATGCATTCACTATACCTCAGTGATATTTATGACACTTGGGTATTGAAATCCTGGTAAATCATAGTATTTAAGGAACCCCAGTCTTAAACTGGCATGGTGGCACATACCTATCATGTTAACAAAGAGGTGAAACATTAAGTTTCACCCAGGCTGGGCAACTTAGTAAGACTTGTTCTCAAAAATTTAAAAAAAAAATTTGAGGATATGCAGCTCAGAGCAAAATTCCCAAGTTTGGTCCCTATACAATAAAAACATCAAATATACTGAGAAACGCTTTGTATCCTGGAAAAACCTTTTCCCATACTGCTTCTGTGATGATGTCCACCCTATTTTTAAACCTACAAGGCCAGTTTTCTAACTTTAATTTCACTTGAAAGATGGTTAGGAGAACGGATCAGTAGTTAAGAGAAGTTATAGTTATGTCACTAAATTCCCCAATCTGTAGGTTATGTGACTTTTGATCTACTCTTATGCCAAGCTGGCACACAACCTTATTTACGGCCACATTAAGAATAACCTAACCTCAGGGTTAGGTTTAATAGGTGGCCCCTTTGGAAGCTGTCCTTAGGAAGAACACTTTCCCTTCTGAGGTAAAACATTAGCATCCCCTCAATTTTTCTGAGCATTCTAAACTCAGTGGAAGGCCTTCCTTAAATGCTGTAGTTCTACTGTAAAGAACAGTTTGTTCAGTTGGCTTATGAAAAAGGCACTAGCTCAGCAAAGGGCTGAAGATAGAGTTGGGTAATTAGCCATATTGTTAATTAAAATAAGAGAGTGAACTAGGATTTTGGACAAAGAATGAACTTTTCTCAGCCGACATCGAATGCAGCCCCCTTTCTCTACTTACAGAAGTTACAGCCACTCTTACTAAGCTTCAGTTTCCAGCAACTTAAAATGTACAAAAACCAATTTTTCTCTAAAATCCCAGGAAATCCCTCATGTTGAGGAACTAGGTTAAAGAAGCTGACATTCAACTGGTCATTATAAATACACAGAACAATCTAAAAAGAAAAGTAGCCACTAAACAACTGAGCAATTCCTAGGCTCTGCTTATGTGTAAGCAGTTCTGGATTAAGAGGACATGTGGCCACCATTTGGGATCTCTCCTGCAAACCCAGGAGCTACCGTTCTTATACCCAATATAACTCTCCTAACTTTCTCCTTTTGGTTTAAGAATTCATTCCATGATGTGATACCATAAGCTCAGCTCATATAGTGCATCACTATAATTAGAAATCTCACTCAAATAATTACGGTGATTTTTTGCATTGCTATGTATGAAACTCGGAATTCACCGTGTGCTTAGCAAGTACTCCATCAATGAGTCTCATCACCAGCAATGTTAACTCTCTTTAGATGTTCGTGGCCCTTTCAAAAACCTATCATAAGGAAATGTAGGGACATACTTGAAATTTACTATATGCAAAAAGGCCGAGGTCTGAGAATATGAGACATAGATATGAGACTTTGCATCGCAGACATTTATAAACTTTAGCTCCGCCAGGTCAGCTGACGGGAGCAATGAGACCTGGGATCCAGCTCAGCACAGCTGCACTCAATTCCAGCCCGCATCGGACGCAGGCTTTCCCCAAAGGTCTCCCCTGATCTGTAGAGATGCAGCCGCAGCTGCGCATTCTCGGCTGGCAGTGTCTCAGGGGGCAATGGGTACTGGGGATTCAGAACTGGCCACACCCAGCAAGGAGAAAAAAATGACAGAGTATTATGCAGCACCAAAGAACAGGAGACCCGAGTGGGGCTCAGCAGAAAAGCTGTGCTCTGCTATCGCTGGTTCTTGCCACTTAAATCCGACCTCGCCTCGATTCCATCCCACACCCAGACCTGTCCCACAACGTCACCATTGCGTGGCTTGAGTCTCTCCCAGCGTCTTCCCATTCATCCCGCAGCCAGTTAGAAGTCTTAGAAGTCAGCACAGCCAGCTCTGGAGCTCTCAGCAACAAGCTCAGACTCGCACTGTGGCGCCATGACACAGGAAGAACCTGCCGCCTGGGCCTCCTCATTGGACAGTTCAGAGCGCCCGCCCTTGGTTCGCGGATTGGGTCCCGCAGCCTTGCGCGCCCGCCCGGTCCGGAGGGGGCGGGGAAACCAGTCCCTATTTGTGCTCGCGGCGCTGCAACGGTAGACTGTAATCCAGGAACTTCTCGATCAAGCTCTCTCCTAATATTAAGTCTCGTGGGTCAGGGTCTGGGGGTTCTCAGACTCGTCCTCACCGGGCCTGTCTCTCCGAGGTAGAAAGTGAAAGAGGAGTCAGAGAAAGAAGGGTGCAAAGCGAAAGTATTTTTGTTGCTGGTATTGCAGGAAGCCGTATGAAACTAACCGAGGGAAGGGCGGAGCAGGGACACTCAGAGCTGAGTGCTGAATCTGGAGCGGAGGCCCTGTTTTATGGGGTAGGGGTCCCGTCTCCACCCCCTTGAGAACTGACACGTGGTTGACTGGATATTGGACTTGTTGCTGAGGGTTTGGTCTTGTGGGCTAATAGAGAAATTTAGGTAGGCACGGCAGCCTGCACTAGGAGGGTCAGTGTTACCCGCACAGAAGCAGCTGTCAAAACCACTGATTGTCAACAGAACTTCTTGAAAACTGCTGCTCAGAGACACAAAAAGGCTGCTTTATTTTACCCTCATGTAGGACTCAGGTCTCGTAACACTCCCCAGGGGTCCCTTCTGACCCTACTCTCGGATTTTCAGAGCTCCCCTTTTCACAATGGACTGAGTGCACTCTTCCTGAAAAAGGGGTCTTAAATGCCCTCAGAAGGTTTCAGGGTGAACACCTCATGGAATATCAATCCCTAGATATCAGAATATAATAAAGGGTGAACCTCATTTTTTGAGAGACGATATTTCAGAATGAGGCCATAGGCTTCATTGCCAAGATTTTCTCTAAGTCTGTTCATTTCCTCTGGCATAGTGGTGCAGGTCTGAGGCAGGAAGCTCAGCGTGGGTTCAAGGCCAGCCTGAACTACATACGGAGACTCTGTTTCAAAAACAAAAAAATAAAACCTCAAAACAATGCACACACACACACAAAACCAAAAACCCCCCAAACACCTGACTTCATCCAAGAAAATGAATATATGCTGCCAAAAAGAATTCCATTAATGTGTTTGAAGAAATTACAGTTTTTAAATGATAGCAAATACTGCAAGAGTAAGAACAAAAAGTAAACATTGCAGGTCCCTCAAACAATCTGTATATTTCATCTAAGGTCATTGAAAAACCCCATTGAATTCTGAAGATAATATACATATTGACAAGCAGAGGGGCCTGACTGAGTCCATGAAATGGAGGTACACATTTGATCCACTGGATCATGTCCTGGTGACACTTAAGGACCTCAGAGTATAAGCTCTCCATTCCCTGTAGTTCCACTCTCCTGTGGTGAGTTCTCAATTTCAACATTGCTATTCCTTGAAGGGAAATATTTGAAGCACTCATGATACTACTGTGTGCATCTCATTTGGCTTGATAGATGTAAAGGATAAAAGTAAAGAGTGGGGTGACTCATGAGTGTGAGCCTAGGAGCCCCCTTCCTCTTTCCCCACTCTCTGGTCATTGTCTACATCTATGTCTTCAAGAGTTTGTTTTACCTAGTCTATCTTCCAGCAGATTGTTTCTGCTTTGATATTTAGATCATTGATCCATTTTTATTTTAGTTTAGTGCATGGTGATAGACATGGATATACATTGAATTTTGGCACATGGAAAGGCAGTTTTCCCAGCACCATTTATTAAAATGCTGTCTTGGGCCGGAGGGTTAGCTCAGTGGTTCCGGCGCCTGCCTCGCAAG
>PVIC010037503.1:0-18058 GCA_004025085.1 Thryonomys swinderianus | reverse complement strand
GGCTGGCCCTGAGCTCACTATGGTGCCCAGGCAAGCCGCCGCGAACTCAGCAATCCTCCTGTCTCTGCCTCCCGAGTTCTCAATGACTTTTTTTTTCTTTTCTATTTTTTGGGTTTTTTTGAGACAGGGTCTCACTTTGTAGTTCAGGCTGGCTCTGAGCTCACTATGTAGCCCAGGCAAGCCTCGAACTCAGCAATCCTCCTGCCTCTGCCTCCCAAGTGCTGGGATTACAGGCGTGAGCCACCACGCCCGGCTCAATGACTTTTAAAAGAAAATTTGTTTTCATTCATTGAAAGATGTGGGTAGGGTTTAGTAAAGTTACTGAATTTATGATTACTTTATTATTATACATACCCAAATTACATTTTGAGAGGATATTTTATATAATCCCACAGAAACTGCTAACATTTCCTTCCATTCAGATTCACTTTCAAATTTTGGTATCTTCCAGCAAACTAGAAAATAAACCACTGATGAAGGTCCCTGGCCCTTGTTGCCTTTCTTCTATGTGATAATGAAATACCTGAAATGAACAAGTGATGTTTTGTTTCATATGATTCTGGACTGCATGGTTATTCTGTTATTCATAACCAGTTAATAGAAATTGATTTATTTCTTCTGTCTGTATAATTTGAAAAAAATCCCCCAGCTTTCTGCCTAGTCTATTGTAGTTAGTAAAAGCATTCATGTTTATCAGCAGAGTAGACTAGTATCTTCTCAGAAAAGTGGTCAGGAATTTACTGAGTACATTGTATGTATAAAGGTCATTAAATGAAGATTATAGATTTTGTCATTGAGCATAATAGTCAAGTACCTGAAAATTTATTTAGAATCTCCTCATATTACAGCTGAATTTTTAGTTTTAATAAGATTAGAGAGTAATGAAGTGTTTGGAGGTTATGAAAACTATTTTATACTTCATGTTTTAAATTTTATATTTTATACTTGCATTTTTTTGTGTATAATAAAATTCACCAGTTTATGGCTAGGGATATACCTCAGTGATAAAGTGCTTACCCATCATGTATAAGGTCCTAGCTTTAGTCCACAGGAGCACAATAAATAAACAAACCACCACCACTGGTTTAGGTTTGTAGTTTGATGCATTTTAGCAAACTACCCCATCATTTAGGAATACTTGTATCAGTTTAGAAGTTCCCTTCTTTTGCTTTTTGGCTAGTCTTCCTTTCTAGTTTCTGTAAATTGCTAATATGGTTTCTGAAAGTACAGTTTGCCTTTTCTAAAATACCATTTGGATAGAACTATAGCAACTATAACATGTACCCTTGTGTTTTATAACAGTGCTTTTGGTCCATATTGTTTAAATTAGTAATTCATCACTTTTTGTGAATCTGTTAAATATCCTCTGGTCTGGTATTAGTGTGGCATAAATTCAATAGCTATGAAAATGCCAGGATAAGTCTTTATATGAAAATGTCATTATTCTGGGGAGTAAGTACTCCTGAGTGAGATGCTGTCTGGTGTGTGTGTGTTATGTTTGACATAACATAAACTGCTAGGCTGTTTCTCAAAGTGACTCTACTCTTTTGTATTTTCTCAGCTACATTTTCACACTACACTTGTTCTACATCTTTGTCAACATGTACAGTAGTATATTCAGTCTTTTAGCTCTTCTGTTGGAAGCATAGTTGTATTTGCTTGTGGTTTTAATTTGTGTTTTCCTATTGAACAGTTTTGGGTATTTTTTTTCTTCATGTTTTTGTATTCATTATTTGCACCATCACCACCAAGGATTGAACTCAGGACCTTGCACTTGTGCTTGCCGGGTGGGTGTGGTCATTGTTTTGATGAAATGTTCATCCAAGATTTTTTATCTATTTAAACATTGTTTTATTATTGTAGTGTAAACCCCCCTTCCCCTGTGCTTGGGTTGCACTCATGATCTTTCCACCGAGCTGTATCTCAGTCACCCGCATAGGACTCAAAATTGTAATCCTTGATCCTCCTCCCTCAGCCTTTCAGGTGCTGAGATTACAGGCAAATGCCACTGCGCCCAGCTTTCCTTTCAGTTTTATGTGTTCTGGGTTTAGAGACCTTTAGCAGACTGGTGCCTCTTAAAATATTTTCTCCCTACCTTTTGCATTCACCTAGCAATAGCTTTTGAGGAGCCAGTTTTTAATGTTGATGTAGTTGAATTTTTATTTTTTATGCTGTTTATTATGTACTGCCTAATGGATATCTGCCTAAGCTCAAGTCACAAGAAAATATTCTCCTGTTTTTTCTTTAAAAGTTTTATAGTGTTAGGTTATTATATGAGTTTTGAGTTATATAATCAATTTTGAGGGCTTTTTAGTGTTTTTTGTTTCTGATTTCATACTGCTGTGGTCAAAATATCCTTTTAATGAATTTAATTCTCTTAAATTTGAGATGCCATAGAATATGTAGTTTTTGTTATTTATTTTGAGGTTAGTTTTATGCTACAGAACTATAAACATTCTAGATGCACTGGAAAAGAATGTGCATTCTGCTAAAAAAATAGTTGAAGTGTTCTCTTGGTTAGGGCATAATGGTTGATATCTTTGAACTTTTCTGTATTCTTACCAATTTGTGTCTGCTATCATTTAGTGAGTGGAAGATATTAACATCTTTAAGGTTATTAGTTTTAAATTATATTTGAATTTCAAAGTTAATAAAAGTAAATGATCACAGTGTCATGATTGTCGGGAGTTTTAAAGATTTTTTTAAAATACTTATTGGGGAGAAATGTATTTGCTTTGTAGAGTCACACAGATCCACATTCCAGTGCCCATTCATACTTTTTATTACAGTTATTTCAACAACACCTGAGTTTATTCTTTGGGTGAACAAAGACAACAGAAAATTCTTGAAGCTGTGTTGATGATTTGGTGAGATAATGTGTAGAATTTTTAGGATGGTATCTGGCATTTAATTCTTTAATGAGAATTATTTTGCATTTTTAACTTTAAAAATTCACAGTGTATTATCTTTTAACTTAGAAGCTGGAGTGACAAATATATATTTCAATATGTGGTCATTTTTCTCTGTTTTTTTTTAATTCCACTGTTGGCCTGCATCATGTCCTTCTTTTTGTCTTTTCCTATTGCTTTTTTATGACTGTTGATAGGCTTTCCAGAATTTTAATCGTTGAACTGATTTGATTATGTTGTAGTTTGCTTGCTTGTTTGATTTTTCCTTGACATAAGCACTTTAAAATGAAGTATTAAAAAGCAGAAGGGTTCGGTTCATGCAGCACATAAACTCTCAGCAGTTGTCAAGTTAACCCACATTATTGCAGTGTCTGAAGCAAATTGTTTTTCCTTTTTCAGATAAACCGTGAAAGCTGGTGTACATTAGAGCAATGCCCAGCTGCACCATCACTTTTGACTTCCAACCAGAGCCCGGGTGAGCATAGATTTTCCATTTTCTGATTTACAGTTACAGCCAAAGTGCTCATTTTTCATGAGCCACAGTTCACTCAAATAGATCACTTATTGAGAGCTCTGCCTTTTCTTAATATGTTGTACAGGAAATTAGAGGAAGTAGTATGTATGCTTTGCATTTGTAGCGATTTTGTCTCATGATTGAAGATGAACACAGGTAATTTCCTTAATTTTTATTTTGGTAATAAACTTGTGGCTTTATGATTGATTATTCATTTGTGAAGGCATCTGGTACTATATATTTAGTTAAGCTTGCAGTCTGGTAAAATTATACATATTATATGTGAACTTGTAGTTCTCAATTTCAGCTGCATGTTGAAATTATATAAGCAATCTTTAAAAATATACTGATGCCTAGGACCATCCCCCATACTGACTTAATTGGAGTGGATGTGGCCTGGCCATCAGGATCTTATTGTCATTTTTTGGTGGGTGTTTGTTTGTTTTGCACCTAGGGTCAAACTCAGGACCTTGCACTGTGAGGCAGGCAGTGTTACTGAGCTGAATCTACAACATCTTTCTTAAGTTTCTTTGGTTCACCTACTGAGTAGCCAAGGCTGAGAGCCATTATACTTTCAAAGTATTGACAGAAATCGAGTCTTTGCTTTAGCAGCTACGAGGTATTAGTAGCAGTAGATGGAAGGAAAACTCTCATAAGATTTTTCTTGTCAGGCCAGAGATTGAGCTCAGTGGTTCTGGTGCCTGCCTAGCAAGCACAAGGTCCTGAGTTTGATACCCGGTAACCACATAAAACAATACCAGGCATGATGATTCACCCTCACCTGCAGTCAATACCATATGTCACAGTGCTGGGCATGGTGGCTCACACCTGTAATCCTACCACTTGGGAGGTAGAAGCAGGAGGATTGCTGAGTTGGAGGCTTGCCTGGGCTACAAAGTGAGTCAGGACGAGCCTGAACTACAAAGCGAGACCCTGTCTCAGGGGGGGAAAAAAAAAGACTTTACTTGTTAATGACACAGCACATGATTTGTAGTTAGGATTCCCAACTTTGTACTCAGGTTCAGCTACCAACTCTCTGACGTAAAGTGTGTTCCCTAGAGTCTGTTCCCTCCTGTGTGTGCTCCATTGTCTCCATCTGTAAAGTATTACTAGCTTGCCTTGAAGGATGTTGCACAGATGACAGGGTGAGTAATTATATTTTTCTTTCCCTGATCCTACAACTAAGTGTATACTAGCAATTTAAATTCTTGATTCTTGAGTCTGCTTAACCTAGCTAAGCTGTTTTCTAGTTTTTACTGTTCTGCTTTAAAAATTGCCATGTCCTTATTTTTGCCCGTCTTTTTAGGAACAGTTTAACTGTAGGTACCCTGTCATCATATTACATTTTAAAACAAGCTATGTAAATTCTCTGTGTCCAAAGAGATTTTCTACTGATTTTCAACTCTGGCTTTACTACAAAGTAATTGTTGAATGCAAATAATTGCAAGATGTTTTTCCCTAAATTTCTGAAAGCATAGTTAAAGAATAATACATGACAGTTACACTTAGAGTCTCCACATTTTGCAGTGCTAGAAGTAATATCACTGTGTTTTGGTTCCTTAAATAGGTTGGAACTGTTTTCTAAAAGCACAGTTACTTACAACTACTTAAGCACTGAAACTCTGCCATGTAAAGACTAAATAAAGCTGTCTCACAATTTGAATATTTAAATTACTCCTTTAGAGAAATGATGTTGAAACCCTAAGTATTTTCCTTAGGGCATAATCTTGAATAGTTTAGACCCCCTGCACTAGACCCTAACTGCAGCATAAACAGTTTGGTCCAAATAGTGGACCAAATTTTTTATGGCTGTGTGAGAGAGGGAGGGGGAGGGGGAGAGAGGTTTTCTCAAGTATACGCGTTTTCCTTTTTTTTTTGAACAGGGTCTCACTTTGTAGTTCAGGCTGGTCCTGAGCTCATTATGTAGCCCCAGGTCAGCCTTGAACTCAGCAATCCTCCTCCCTGTGCCTCTGCCTCCTGAGTGCTGGGATTACAGACGTGAGCCACTACCCCTGGCGTTCGGGTATATGGTACTGACTGCTGGTTGGCATGAGTCACTATGCCCAGTGTTGATGTATGTGGCTACCAGGGATCAAACCAGGGACTTTGCACTTGCTAGGCAGGTGCCAGAACCACTGAGCTAAATCTCCTGCCCCATGTGTATGCTTTTTCTTCCATTTTTAAAAAATTTTATACTCTCTGGAGTTAAATGAAATCCTATATCTTAAAATCACTTTACATACTCTTCCAATATTGAATAAATATAAGATACAATTACAAATAGCATGGTTTAACAAAGCCCAGAGAATGTTATT
This sequence comes from Thryonomys swinderianus, assembly GCA_004025085.1. Taxonomy (NCBI): domain Eukaryota; kingdom Metazoa; phylum Chordata; class Mammalia; order Rodentia; family Thryonomyidae; genus Thryonomys; species Thryonomys swinderianus. The sequence continues at coordinate 12,320 of PVIC010037503.1, read as the reverse complement.
GGCATGTTTTCCTACATCATTCCAACTACAGTTTATAAGCATATATAGTACTGTGTCACTTAAAGACAAGGATACATTTGAAAATGCAGTTCAGGTGATTTTATCATCATGTGAACATCATAGGGTATACCGATGTACACCTAGATGGTATATCCTACCACACCCCTAGAAATGTGGTGCATAACTGTCATTTTATGCCTAAATGACCAGATAACATTTTGAAAAGTACATTTTTCTAGCTTTTAAAAAGTTAATGACTCAGTGCCCAAAAATTATAGACAGATTTATATATGAGCCATAAAAAAGGCCTTGTCCCCACTGTGCTTACCTTCAGTGTACTGCCATCCAGCTATTTTAAGAATCTCACAGTAATTGTTAATGAAATTTAAACTTTATTAGGCACCTGTATCTCACATTCATAATGTACCTTGTTAAGCACATGTGTATCACAGATAGGGTTACTATTTGCATGAAGTATTTCTGTACACTGTAATTCTTTGGGAAGTTGCTAATTTTCCCTTTTCACTGGTATGAAATGGAGTCAAAAGGCTTAAATTACTACTTGTGTGGGATCTTTTTTATTATAAGTAGTTATACATAGATTTAAACCGAATTCATCTAACTACAAAACCAGCACTGTTCTTGTTTATATCACTATATGCGAGGAAAGAGATGTTTTGGAAGAAAAGAAAAATTTCATTAATTATGAAAATTTATCAACACATAGCACAAGATAGATTAGCTTTGCCTTTCTAAATCCTCACCCCTCAGTGGAGGTGTTGGTGATGTTATAATGTCTTAAGGTCCCTCTGTCCCATTGTTTCTTTTTCATACTTTTCCCTTCTCCCTACCCGAACAGTCAACATTATCTCACATAGTGAGATCCCAAGTTTGGTTTGCAGTCTTGTGCTGGCTTGGATTTATTGTCTGGGTGAGGTGTTCCTATCCAGAGCTGAATCTGGCTCTTTCTGTGTATTTTCCATTTGGATATCTTGAGCTGGTCTGTTTTCCAGTCTGGAATTTGGATGTGGTCTTTTAGTCTGCCAGCTGGATAGCTAACAGCTCAGCATGGTTGCTGTGACAGCCCTTTCTGTTCTTGGCTAGACTGGTTTCCCCTTAGCCTCAGAGTAGAGTTTTTTTCTTTTTTTTTTTTCCAAGTGGGAAAGAAAAAAGGAATAGAAAGATCACAAACCTAGCAATTCTCCTTAAGTTACTACAAAATCTATAAAATGTGTATGTTAAGAGGATCCCTCTGGAATACACATACTTTCCAGTCTTTTAAATGCAGGCTTGTTATTCCCATTGGACACATGTTATGAAATACTCCATTAACTAAGGTCATTTTTTAAATTGAAAATCTTCAGATTAATGTATATATTCTGCCTTGCTACCTATGACATACTTTAATTCTCTGATGAAATTGTCTCTTAATATGTTGATTTTTACCACAAGATTATAAATAGTCCCCCTCCTCGGTCACACACACAGGCACAGATTTGTATTGCTGAGTACCTAGGTAGATGCCTAAAAGAAGAAGTGGTTTTACTGAGAAGCAATTTATAACCTATCCCAGTGCACTGCCTCCCTCCTCAAAGCTATCTGGCTGGACTAAGTGTACTCAATTTATTAATTACTATTGTATAAGTACCACCCTCTAAACAGTTGTGCCCCTGGAGCTGTAAACTATTAGTTAATTGATTTACTATATAAACAGCTTCTCACTACAATTCTCTTCAGCATATACCCTATGAATCAAAGATTTTGGAAGTTAATGAGTCCAAACTATCCTTCTGTGCAATATGTTGACACAGTGTTTTAGTCTCTGCTCTAACACTCCTGGTTAAGTAGCACTCACTACATTATGAGGTCCCCAGGCTGGTGATTAGTGATGTTCTGCAACTTTCACTCAGTGGTCTTCATTCTGCCCCTGGAAAGGCACAGAATCTACCCACCCCCAGCTCCTCATGCTTTTCTGTGAGCTCAGTGTATCTCCGTGTTTGCACTGTTTTGACCTCATTTTATTATGTCCTCATTTTTGTCAGTTGTTGTCCTCATTTAGGTATTAATCTAACAACAAACAGTTCTGTGCTTTACTTAGTACAGAACCATCCTCATTTTGAATTCTAGTACCGTATAGGCTATTAATAGAGCCTGAAACTATTACAGTTTTTGGTTTATTTTGCTTCTCCTTGTATTGCCAGGTCCTCTTGAATTTGCTCTTTACCAAAATCTCTTAGGTAGAGGTTTAGAATGGCAGGGTAGTCAGCTTTTCTGTTCTGTCTCTCATCTCTTAGTATCACCTGCAGATTTAATAAAGTACACATATATGCCTATGTCACATGTTAAAATACTACTATGCAAAGCATCACTCTTCAGAATTTCTTGAAGGAGCTTAATGTACAGGCATTAACTCGTTGGATTGCTAGTTTCACCATCTGTAAATATTTTTATTACCTTCTACTAGATCACATGTCCCATTTGTTGACAAAATAATAGGAAGGAATAGATAAAATACATTGCTAATTTCTGTTTTTAATGCCTTGTTAATTTCAAGATACTAAGTCTTGAGGATTTCTCAATATACCAATGTCATCATTTTGTCAGGGACACCTCCCAGTGGTTCATCAAAGTTTGCATCCTAGTTACTAAATTGAATAGAGGTCGCAGATGATGATTTTTTCTTCTCCAATTCATTACTTTTCCAGTGTAAGATATACTTAAGAGAGAAAAAGTTTAAATTACATCTGTATTACTCAATAGAACCTGTATGTTTGATACTCTGATGTGTTTATTAGAGATGATCATTATACCACTGTTTTGAAAAGGCACAAATTTCCTGATAGGACTTTAGTCTGAGAACTGAATTTGTTAACAAACTCTATCACATAATTTTATAGTAATAAGCTTCAGATTTTTCAGACAAAAAAAATTGTTTAGTTATTAGGAGGATGGTATTGCCTGCCATTAAGGTAGAATCTTTTTTTTTGCCTATATCTCAAGGAAACATGGCAGATTCACAGGTGTACAGTAGGAGTAACTGTATCAGCCTAGAATTTCAAGAGCAGAGCCGAAAGCTAGTACATAATTTAACTATGTCCTTTCTGTCTTCCTGATACTTAAAAGGAAAGAGGATGACAGAGAGGGAGACGAGGCCGCAAGTGGAAAGGAAAAGGGAGTGGCTGTTGGTTGAAAAATAATTTCTGAAATGAACACAAAGTGAAAAAATACTTCTGTGAAATATCATCAATCACTTAAATTTTCTTTTTCAGAATGTGAGAATGTGTTGGATGTTGGACTGGACAGAGAATGTGCCTCAAAACAAGGTGTACTTCAGGGAGAATCTGGGAGTGACTCTGATCTCTTTCATTCACCCAATGATGACATGGACAACATCATCTTCTCAAAGGTATTGAGTGTATCTTTTTTTATGTCAGGCAACTCTCATGTTCCCAGTTTGCCTTCCTTAAGCCCTTTTTTTTAAAATTGTGATTGTCCTCTCAAGGCATGTAATTTTCTTTAGTATGTGCCTCCTGTTAGTAACTTGGTTTTATAATTTTTTTATCAGTACATATGTGCAGTATGTCATAATTAACATACATCATGGGGAATTGGTATGTGTACATATCTTACTTCTTTTTCGCCCACTTCCCCTTTTCCTCCTCTTCCCTTGATGCCTTTCCCATTTGCACAATATCTGTCTCCCTATTTCTTACTACCTATCATTTTTTTCTTTATTTACACTTTGAGTCTCTCATATAAGAGAAACCAAGTAATATTTAAGCTTGGGTGTCTGTTTTGTTTCAATTAACATTACAGTTTCAAGGTGTATCCATTTTCCTATAGATGGCTTAAATTAATCTTCTTTGTATAGTAGAGTAATATTCCATTGTATTTAAATACATTTTCTTTATCTAGTCATCTGTTGATGGATATAGGAACTGCTTCCAAATACGTATCACTGTAATGTGATGTCATAAAGTCTTTGAGCGGGGTACTTAGAAGGGAAATATCTGGGTTGACTGGAACTTCTAATTTTTTTTTTTGAGGAATTTCACACTCATTTCTACTATGGTTTTACTAATTTACATTCCCACCAACAATGTAGAAGGGTTCCTTTTACCCTACAGCCTCATCTACCTGTTATTTGATTTCTTTTTTTTTTTTTTTGAGACAGGGTCTTGCTTTGTAGTTCAGGCTGGCCCTGAGCTCACTATAGAGCCCAGGCAGGCCTCGAACTCAGCAATCCTCCTGCCTCTGCGTCCCGAGTGCTGGGATGACAGGCGTGAGCCACCACGCCCAGCTGTTATTTGATTTCTTGATGATAACTGTTCCTTTTGGAATAAGACGGAATCTCCATGTTGTTCTAATGTGGATTTCTCTGATAAGCAAAGATGCTGAATGTTTTTCATGTATTCATTGGGCATTTTGTTTCTTCTGCTGAGACGTGTCTGTTCATATCAGTTGCCCATTTTTTAATTGGTACCTTTTATTTTGGGGGAGAGATCTAATTATTTCAAGTTCTTTTTAGTGTATTTTAGATACTAGTTTCCTGTCTGAAGAGTTGCACACTAATTCTTTTCCCCATTCTGTAGGTTATCTCTTGACTTAGTTGTTTTCTGTGCAGAAGCCTTTTAATTAATAGTAATTCTACTTGTTGATTCTTGATATTATTTCTTTTTTTTTTTTTTCCCCTTTTTGAGACAGGGTCTCGCTTTGTAGTTCAGGCTGGCTCTGAGCTCACTATGTAGTCCAGGCAAGCCTTGAGCTCAGCAATCCTCCTGCCTCTGCCTCCTGAGTGCTGGGATTACAGGCGTGAACCACCACACCCAGCATTGTGGTATGTGGTATTGATTGCTGGTGGGCGTGAGTCTCCACACCCAGCATTGTATGTGGTTACCGGGGATTGAACTCAGGACCTTGCACTTGCGAGGCAGGCGCCGGAACCACTGAGCTAACCCTCTGGCCCCTTAATATTATTTCTTATGCAAATAGAGTTCGGTTGAGAGTTGTTGCCTGTATCTTCAATCTTTCTTTTCTGTTTTAATTTAGATCTTTGATCCATTTTGATTTCTGTTTAGTACATGATGGAAGATATGGACCTAGCTTCAATCTTCTGCTTATGGATAACTAGTTTTCCCAGTACCATTTGCTGAAGAGGCTATCTTTCCTCCAGCATATATTTTTGGCTTCTTTGTCAAAGATCAGGTGGTGGTTCAATGTTCCTGTGGTTGTTTTTGCATCCTTACTTTGTTCCATTGATCTACATCTCTTTTTTTTTTTTTTTTTTTTGCCAATATCATGCTGCTTTTATCACTGTACCTTTGGGATAGTTTGAAGTCTGAGATTGTGTTGCCTTCTTTGCTTTTGTTGCCCAGGATTGCTTTTGCTATTTGGGGCAGTCTCTTTTGATCCTTATGAATTTTAGGATTGTCTTCTCTAGATCTGTGAGGACGGTCATTGGTATTTTGTCATTGGATTTGAATTGCATTAAATGTATTACTAGTTTTGAAAGTATGGCCATTTTGACAATACTGATTCTGCAAAACCAGAATGAAGGGACATGTTTCCATTTTCTGATGTCCTTTTTAGAGTACTATAGTTTCCATTACAGAAGTCTTTTATTTCCTTTGTTAGATTAATTCCTGTTTAATTTTTCTTGAAGCTATTTCGATAATACCATTTTTCTAATTTCTTTCTCAGTAAATTCATTATTGGTATACAGCAATGCAATGGATTTTGTGTGTTTATTTTGTATCCTTCTACCTTGTTGAATTTATTAGTTCTAGGCATCATTTGGTGGAGCTTTTTGGTATTGTATTAAAGGATGATGTCATCTGCGAAAAAGTATATTTTGACTTCTTTTTCTATACATATCCCTTTTCTTTCTCTTGCCTGATTGCTCTGGCTAAAGTTTCAATTGTTGTATTGAATGGAAGTATAATAGAGGAAATTTTTGTCTTATTCCTGATCCTGTTAGTAACTTGTGGTCCAGCTAGCCTTATAAGTGTCAGTTAAAATCAGGAGAGTAAGTGTTCCTTTTTGACAAAAGAAAACTCCAGAATACCGAGACTTAGAAAAAAAGCATTGGCCAAATTTATGTTCTACAAAATCATGTTACACATAGGTTTTGAAAGCTTGCATTGACGTCTAAAGTCATGAAAGTTCCTTTCAAATTAATTAAGTCAGATGACAGTGAATACTCTGGTGGGTTCAAGAAGGAACCACAGCTCAGACTGTGTGATGTCATGTATATAAACTAACCATACAGTCATTTCTGATTAATGTGTTGAGGCCTGAAGCTTGCTGCTTAGCCTCATGATATCACCCCTTTTCATCTAGCCTGCTTAATTGGAACTCTCTCTATCTCTGCAAGGAAATTCAAGCTTTCTTGTAGTGAAAAGCCCATCCACATGAATCAGCTCATAGTTTCATATAATTTGAGGCAAAGGGAGTGACAGGTGGGGGTTGCTTCCTTTTGCTTGTGTTTGTTCCCACTTGCAGAAGAGTTCTGTTTTGTCCCCTAAGAAGAATAGAAGGCTTTCCCACAGCAGAAAAGGAAGATAATACTCAATTATATGGCTCAAGTGGTTTTCTTAATAGTAAGGGCTGAGGTGGCAGAAACGTTGTGGCATCTGTGAAGGAAGCTCTTTCCTCTGGTTTTATGATGACTTTAGGGAAATGACGAGAGCAGCTATATTAGTGGGTGATTAAGTTATCCAAGGCAATACAATGACCCTGTATTTAGAAGCTGTGGTATAAGAATGATGGCATAGTAAGGTTCTGGTCTGTGAATATCCTCTCTACCTTCCTTTCATTTTTCTCCAGCAGCTCTCATTCCCATTTGTCCTTACCTAACCTTTCCACTTTATTCCTTTCTCTTGTGCTCATTTGACTTCCCAAGCTTTTTCAGGTGCAAACGTCAGGACTTTTGTCATTGTGGATTGTTGATTTTTTTTTTAAATCGTTGATAGAATCAAGGAAGTAAAAACTACACGTTGGGAAGAAGAGCCCTTCTCTGAAGTTTTAAGAGGAAAAAGCCAATATAGTAATTAAAAAGCTGAGAATTTGGGTGAATTGCAAAGATTTCTTTTGCCTCCAGAGGAAATACCATTGTGAAAGTACATGCCTCTTCAAAGCACTGCTGTGTCTGATAATGAATAGAGTAGGTAGTACCTCTAAATTCTAGCTTTAAAATGGGCCTGATATAATAATGGCTGAGTCTGGGTCATGCATGGGTAGAGGGAGTAGTGTTAAACATTTGTTTATGTTTGATACTCTTTTTGTTGTTACTGTTCCAGGGATCAAACTCAGGTCCTTGAGCTTGCCAGGCAGGTGTGGCACCACTGAGCTACATCCCTGGCCCAATTTTGTTTGATAATCTTTTTTTTTTTTTTTTTTTTTTTGCTTTTTGAGACAGGGTCTCGCTTTGTAGTTCAGGCTGGCCCTGAGCTCACTATGGTGCCCAGGCAAGCCGCCGCGAACTCAGCAATCCTCCTGTCACTGCCTCCCGAGTGCTGGGATGACAGGCGTGAGCCACCACGTCCGGCATTGTAGTATGCAGTATTGATTATTGGTGGGCGTGACTCTCCACGCCCAGCATTATATGTGGTTACCGGGGATCGAACTCAGGACCTTGCGCTTGCGAGGCAGGCACCAGAACCACTGAGCTAACCCGGCCCTAGATAGAACTTTTTTTTAAAGGAGGACTAGAGAGATGATAATTTTTTAAAAGTGAAGCCCATATGCACACCTTCCATGCTCCCAAGTGAATTTTCATTTGTGTTTCATACCAGGTAGCCAGAGAAAACCAGAAATGGTAGCTGCACTTTAACCTCTTTGTAGATGCATGAGAATACTTGAATGACCTGGGAAGGGAGCAGTCAACTTTTTTCTCTTCAACCTTTACCCTACCAGAGCGGCTTGTGACCCAGAGAAGTTTCACAATAAATGCTTTTACTAGCATTAATAAAAACCTAGGGCTTTCTACTTTTACTGCAAAAGAAGGAAAAGGAGAGTGACAAAATAATATTGACAGAGTACTTAATGTACAGAAGGGACAAAAATAAAATTTTTACATCTTTGATCTTATTTCATATGCCCAAAATCACGGCAGGTAGGCAATGTTTTCCTCTTCATGCTGTTGAGGGAAATAGAGGATCTAATTGGTCAAGAAGTTTATCCCAAACTGTTTAGTCACCAGGTAATAGAATTGCCATTTGTATCTAGGCCTGACTTTGAAGTGTGTTCTTATTTTGCTTTCAGTTTCTACAGACCTGCTTGTAAAACCCAATGATTTATAGTGAAGCATAGCACTCATAGATAGAAGTTCAGCTTCATCCTCAGAAATCTTTCTTAGTGGTTATCACACAAATAACTGCGCAATGCTAGACTGTTCCAATTTCTTCCCACACCCTAACCCTCCTTTTTATTGTCTAAAAAAATAATCTGTAGGCAGCGTATTGCAACATTCTTTTCTGTGAATGATGAGTGGTATATTAGATCACTTCCTGTAGCCACTTGTGTGACGGGCCTCACAGAGATCTCTTTTAACAGCCCATAGTGTTGTATGTGAACTTCTCACCTTAACCTTCTTTCCATTCATTATGCCCTCACGTAAATGTGAGTCTGGTATTAAGTATGTCATGTTTGTTCTTAAGAATATTTGTTTGCCTGCTTCTAAGATCTTTCTTTTCCTTAAATGAGCAACATAAACTTTACATTTGTTTTTAAAGGGCCGGAGATTTAGCTCAGTGGTTCTGGCGCCTGCCTCGCAAGCACAAGGTCCTGAGTTCAATCCCAGTAACCACAAAGAATGCTGGGCGTGGTGACTCACGTCCCCCAGCAATCAGTACCACATACCACAGTGCCGGCATGGTGGCTCGTGCCTATAATCCCAGCACTTGGGAGGCAGAGACAGGAGGATTGCTGAGTTCATGGCGGCTTGCCTGGGCACATAGTGAGCTCAGGGCCAGCCTGAACTACAAAGCGAGACCCTGTCTCAAAAAAAAAAGAAAGAGGGCCGGAGGGTTAGCTCAATGGTTCCGGCGCCTCCCTTGCAAGCACAAGGTCCTGAGTTCAATCCCCGGTAACCACATACAATGCTGGGTGTGGAGACTCATGCCCACCGGCAATCAATACCACATACCACAGTGCCGGGTATGGTGGCTCATGCCTGTAATCCCAGCACTCAGGAGGCAGAGACAGGAGGATTGCTGAGTTCAGGGCTTGCCTGGGCTCCATAGTGAGCTCAGAGCCAGCCTGAACTACAAAGTGAGACCCTGTCTCAAAAAAAAAAAAAAGAAAAAGAAAGAAAAAAACATTAGTTTTTAAAGTGATTATATAAATTATGCTTGTATATGTATATAGTGTGTGTATATATCTGGTTAAGAAAGCCAAGCAGGTATTGTTTCCTAACATTTTATCATAAAAGCATTTAAATGTTAGAACAGTTGAAGAATTGTGTAATGAACACCCATATACTAAACTCCCAGTTCTGTATTTTTTTATTGCAGCTACTTCCTTGTATAACTGTTCCTGTCCATCTGTCTACTCACAAGTCCACTTGAATTCTTTAATGTGTTTCAAAATAAGTTATATTATGTTAATGCACTTCACCTCTGACTATTTAGAATTCAGGATTTTAATATTTATATACAATGAAATACACTCTCTTGTGGAGTCATTGACTTTGATGTATGATTTCATTCAACATTGTTGCACAAACTTACACCAGAATATAGACTATAAGCATTTCTTTGGAAAGACTCCTTATATCCCTTCCTAGCCAGTCTCCCTTCAATCTCTCCAAAAGTAACCAAGTTTTTTCCCACCAAATGTTAATTTCCTTATTTCACAATGCCATGTAAATAGAATCTAGATAATATCATTTCTCAAGTAAACCTAGAAGTAGAATTGTGAGGATATACAGTAGATACAGGTTTAGTATAAGAAGTGCGTCTTTTTCCAAACAGATTGTATGTACCTTTTTTTTTTTTTTTTTTTTTTTTTTTTTTTTTTTTTTTTTTTTTTTTTTTTTTTTTTTTTTTTTTTTTGAGACAGGGTCTCGCTTTGTAGTTCAGGCTGGCCCTCAGCTCACTATGTGGCCCAGGAAAACCTGGAACTCAGCAATCCTCCTGTCTCTGCCTCCCGAGTGCTGGGATTACAGGCACAAGCCACCACACCCGGCACTGTGATATGTGGTATTGATTGCTGGTAGGCATGAGTCACCATGCCTAGCATTGTTATGTGGTTACTGGGGATCGAACTCAGGACCTTGTGTTTGTGAGACAGGCGCTGGAATCACTGAGCTAAATCTCCGGCCCATATGTACTATTTTTTATATTCTCTTGTGACATGAGAGTTCAGGTTGTATCATGCTCATTGACAGTTTGTGATTGCCTTGCCTGGGTTGTCTTGTCAAATCTTTTGTACCTTTTTTTTGAGACAGGGTCTTGCTTTGTAGTTCAGGCTGTCCCTAAGCTCACTATGTAGACCAGGCAAGCCTCAAATTCAGCAGTCCTCCTGTCTCTGCCTCCCAAGTACTGGGATTACAGGCGTGAGCCACCACAATTTCTGGTGGGTGAGTCACCATGCTCAGTATTGTATGTGATTACCCGGGATTGAACCAGGGACCTTGTGCTTGCTAGGCAGATGCCAGAACCACTGAGCTAAATCTCTGGTCCTTTTATACAGTTTTAAAAAATAGAGTGTTAATAAGTAGAATTCTAGATATCTCCTTGGTATCAGTCTTTTATGTAGTTTGAATTTCAGAAATAATTTCTCCCAGTCTGTGGCTTGTCTTTTAACTTCGATAGTGATATCTGGGTGAACTACAATTTTTATTTTTATGCCATATAATTTATTTAGTTAGTTATTGCTTCCTATATCCTATTCTGTTTTTTCTTTACCTGCCACAGTTTTGATCTTTTCCTTTAAAAACTTTATAATTTTAGTATTTACAGTTAAGACTAAAGTTAAGACTCTCAATTTTATATTGAACACATTAGTAACAGTCCTCAGATTTATAGCAATACAATTCAATCTTCACTGTAGTCACCTGTAAAGCTAAAAGTGAAAAAAATCACCTGGCCCTTATCCCATGTCTGCTACCTTAGTGAGCCTCAGTTTCCTCACCTGTAACATGGGACTGTTTATTAAATCAAATAGTTGTAAGCATTAAAAGATACTGTAAATCACTTACATAGAGCCCATATGTGATGGATAACCACTAATCAAATTTTTATGCATATATTTAAAAAATGATAGTTTATAATGGCATTTAGACAGGATCATTTTATCTACATCTTTTTATTAATTTTTATATATTTAATTTTATATTAATAGCCTGCCTGGTTTATTTTTCCTGAAATTAAGCAGACCCATATCCTTCAGTTATTTAGTGACTCAGCTCCTGCCTCTCAAGTTGGAGATTATGACAAGGCCCACTGATTCCATATGACTTACAGGATCTGTTTGTCCAAACAGCCTCTCTTAGACCCATGGATACTTTCACTAGCCTGTAGATTTGTAGATTTTTCAAAATTAGACGGGCACAGAGGAAAAAGCCCCTGAAAGAGATGATACATTTGTCTGTGTGTTCCATTCCCCCAAATGCAGGAGGAAAATCAATTATAGTAACTCAAGGGAGGAAGGATTTATGTGTCAATGTCAGGAATAGACCAAATCTATTTTCCCTGGTACTTCCTCTTACGTACATACATAACTCTCACCCATTTCATTTCTCTGTCTACCTTTGTAGATATTTTTTACTTTAATTTACCTTGTTCTTAATAGCACCCTACCAACAAACTACAGTTTAAAGGGGAAGAAAAAACCCTTAAATTATATTTTGGCCACCTGCTTGCAAGACTAGAATACCACCTAGTTTTGACTATGTGCAAATGCAATATCCTAGTTTAAACTGATCCAATTTCTCTGGCACCATTTCTCCTTTAAGCATCAGCTAATATCCTAAATCCCTGGGAGTAATTTAGTTAGCAGACATTTTAAAATAAGTAACTCAAGAACTTTTAAGAAAAGGACTTTAGATCTTAGGCTTGAAACATTTTATGTTTCAGAAGTCGTAACTTGTTTTTTCTTCTAATATATAAATGGAAGAACAGCTTCCCCCAAATCTGATGTGGGGAGGGGGCCAGAGAGAAATGGAGGAAGTAATACTTCTTGTATTCCATTCTTTTTTTTTTTTTTTTTTTTTTGCTTTTGAGACAGGGTCTCACTTTGTAGTTCAGGCTGGCTCTGAGCTCACTATGGTGCCCAGGCAAGCCGCCACGAACTCAGCAATCCTCCTGTCTCTGCCTCCC
>PVIC010037502.1:0-18073 GCA_004025085.1 Thryonomys swinderianus | reverse complement strand
TCAGGGCAGCCTGGTGAGGGTCCTGCGAGAGGCAGTGAGGACGCATCAGGGCAGCCTGGCGAGGGTCCTGAGGAGGCAGTGAGGACGCGTCAGGGCAGCCTGGTGAGGGTCCTGCGAGAGGCAGTGAGGACGCGTCAGGGCAGCCTGGCGAGGGTCCTGAGGAGGCAGTGAGGACGCATCAGGGCAGTCTGGCGGAGAGCGGAGAGCGGAGAGCGGGCCTGGCTGCCGGACGTGTGCCTCGGGGCAGGAGACAGAGCGGTGGCTTTTGCTTTGTGTCTTAATCCATTGCTTTGGGTCTTTCAAGGTGGCAGCTAACGGGTAGGATCTCTAAATTCTGTCGCGCTTTACCTCATGCACATAGAAAAGTATTCTAGATGCTGCCATTTTACTAGAGCTTAGAAGTACTCTTTCAGTATTGTAAATAATCCACATTTTCTCATTTTACTGTTCTGAAGTCACAGTATTAAAGGTGATCATTTCTCTTATTCCTAGGACCGGAAAATAGAAGATCTCCGCCAGTGCTTGAACAAGTACAAGAAAATGCAGGACCCCGGGGTCCTCCCTCGCGGTAAGGAGGGTGCGCTGCAGACTCGCCTTCCCCGCTCTTCAGCTGTGGGCACTGAGCCCGGGCCTTGCACAGGCTAAGCGGCCCCCGCCCGAGCCGCGTCCCGAGCTCCTCATTTCGCTCTGACTCCCTCTCAGGAGTTGCTCAGCTCGCCGCAAGGCCATGCCCCGCCTGCTCCAGCTTCGTGCTGGGTGGGGTCTCACACACACCCTGCGCCTGCTTCCCGTGAGTCGGAGGGGCTGTGACAGGGCTGTGCCCAGATGCCCTGGACCCCCGTCGTGCCGTGAGGCGTGGTGTCCCGCCGCCGGGCGGCCGTGGTGAGCATGGTGCTCTGCTGCTGAGCGTGCGAGGTGAGGCCGTCGGAAGGCGGGGGGGGGGGGGGGGGCTCAGGGCACCGTCGCACAAGCGAGGAGTCCGGCTCCCGCCCGGGTGCAGGGTCCACGGGGCTCTCACGAGGCCGCAGCCTGACCCTCCTGGCACATGGAGCCCAGCAAGGACCAGTATTTGGAGCAGGGGAACATAGCAAGGTGCTGACGGCATCCAAGCGAAAAGATCCAGGGCCCAAGGCCGAGCGCGATGCCGGGGTCAGCACAGTGACGGGCGAGCTGGAGAAGGAGAGCGAGGAAGAGGAATGATTTCCAAAAGGGTGTTTTTGGGCTGCGGCAGCTCGGCAGGTGATGGCCGCCCTGGCCAAGGTGGAGAAGCTTGGAGAAAGGACGCTGGGTGGTTAAAGAGATTGGGTCGGCTCTGGGCACGGCAAGTTCAAACTCTCCCAGAAGACACCTGAGTAAGATAGTTAGACCCGGGCGTGGTGGCTCCGGTCTGATCTCCAGGTGCTGGGCAGCGCCAGCGGGAGATCACGTCGCTGCGTGGGGCCTGGGGCTCTTCAGGGACTAGGCAAGACCTGTCTCAGAGTAAAACAGGGCTGAGTACATTGCTCAGTGCGGAGGCTCTGAATTCAGTCCTCAGCACCAAAGAAAGTAAGTCCTGTTCCATTGATAGGTCCCTGGGATTTATATTTGTTTTGTGAGCCAATTCTAAGAATACTTAGATTCTATCCTAATAAAATTAGAATAAAGTTCCAGTACATGTTCAATTAAAAATTTATATCTGGTCACACAAGTTTATCACACTGTTTCTCTTGTGTGAGAAACCAAAAATATAAATGAGGAGCAAAATGGAGGATAGATGTTAGGAAGCAGGAAGAACTTGTTTAAAAGGGGAAGAGAACAAGAGGAAGGGGGAAGGGAAAGAGGTTTTAAAAAGACAGAGAACGGAAAGAAAAAACGGAAACAGCTTTTGTAAATGGGGAGGGAAGAAGGGTTGAAGGGAGGAACAGGGAACCGCGGGGAGAAGACGTGTCGGGCCCAGGAGCAGCCTCCCTGCGGTGGCTGTGCCTGTCAGGTGTGGGAACATGTACTAACAAGACACAGGTAAGAAAGAATGTCATGTCTGGCTAAGAGATATTAGCAAGTACAGTGATACCTTGGTTCATAAATCCTTTTGTTTCCAAACATTTTGCTTGCAAGCAGAAGTGTTTGGCAAAAGTTTGGTTTTGTTTGAAACTGTGTTGGATGACGAACACGACCACAGCCCTCTTTCCATCACAAGCAAAACATGTCTGTCTTCAGAATCGTGAACCGAGGCACCACTGTGTGTGATTTACCATTTAGTATTTCGAGATTAGAGTTTCAAGCTGAATATAGTCACACACACACACAGACACACACACACACACACACACACACATGCGTGCGCGCGCGCCTGCAATCCCGGCACTCAGGAGGCTGAAGCAGGAGGGTGATGGGTTCAGGACCGGTCTGAGCTGAGAGCAAGTTCAGAGCCCCCTTACAGTACTTAGCAAGATCCCATCTCCAAAACATACAACAAAACCTTTAATCGCTCTTTCTACTTTTAAGAAAAACATTCGAAATTAATCCTTTTCGTTTCTGTGGGTATAAAAATTCTCAGAATTGCTACTTTTCTGAACATGTGGGAGCTTTTCTCTAATGGGTATTCTTTTTGCTTTAAAGTACCATAAAAGACTTCTTTTGATCAAAAGTCATTTGTCTTTTCTCCTATTTTCGTTTTTTGCAGAGCACAGCAAGCATGAGAAGTAAATGTCTAGATGGTGATTCTTTTTATTTTTATTTTTTTGAGACAGGGTCTCGCTTTGTAGTTCAGGCTGGCCGTGAGCGCACTATGTATCCCAGGCAAGGCTCAAACTCAGCAACCCTCCTGCCTCTGCCTCCTGAGTGCTGGGGTGACAGGCGTGAGCCACCATGCCCGGCCTTTCTTTATTTATTATTTTGGTGGCACCAGGGATTGAACTCAGGCCCTTGTGCTTCCAAAGCAGGCGTGGTACCACTTTAGCTAAATCCCAGGCCCCAAGATGGTGCTTCTTATTGCTCTTCAGAATTGGTGTGTTGTACTAGGTGTTCTGGAACTTGGCTTTTCCTAAACTAGGATTTGTAAAGCCCCATACTTTTCAACACACTGGAGGTTTTGTTGGAAAAAATTACCTCTGAGGTTGTCAGTCTTGCCAGCCAGTGGCCCTGTTGTGTGACCCTCTGTGGATGTGGTGGGGCGCCCTGGCCCCGGGGTCTGGGCCTCAGCTGCTCAGATTTCAGCTGTTGCTTCCTTGATGTCCCACGTTGTTATTTTTAAGTGATACCAGCAAAGCTGGCCTGGGGGGTGGAGCGTTGGTCAGTAGTTAGAGCACATAGTGCGCATGAGGCCCTGGGCCCAATTCCCAGCACCTTGTCCTCCTTCTACCCCCCCATACTGGGAGGTTCGATTTTGTTCTGTTTTTTGAGGCAGGATCTTGCTGTGTATAGTTCAAGGTCGCGTCAAACTCTTGGAGATCCTCCTGCCTCAGTTCTGTGGTGCTAGGATTACAGCATGCGCCACCTCACCTGGCCAAACAAAATGTCTTAGGTTTAACGTAAGATTCTTATTTTCCTCCAGAAGAGAAACAAACCCTGTCTTGTTTTTGCTTTATTCCTTTCTAGGCAAAGATGGGGAATATGAAGACGTGCTCAATTCCAGTTCCATCTCCACTTTGTTGGATGCGCCGGGCTTTAGTGACCCGGAGAAAAGCCCATCGACTTCTCCAGGAGCTGAGTCTCCCCGCCGTGACCCGTCTGGCGCGAGTGTTCCGGAAGAGGTGTGTTCGAAAGGCCATGTCTCCTTCTTGTTAAAGAGTCCGTGTCACACTCCTGTCTTCCCTCAGTTTGTGCTGGGTTTGTTCTGGAGTAGTTTCTGTGTGCTCCAGGTCTCTGGCTTGTCCCCAGCTGCTTCTTAAAGTTTGCACTGTCTCCCCCTCTTTCACAAATGTCTTGGGCAGTGTCCAGATTCCTTGCAGAATTCAGGAGAGATAAGCTGGCGGCATGCACAGACAGTCCCAGTGAGGCGTGATCGTAGGCTGGAAGATCCCTTGAGTCTAGGAGTTCAAAGCCAGCCTGGGGAACATAACTAGGCTCTGTTTAAAAAAAGCCCAGCATCTTTTCAGGAAAAACATGTAACTGCAAAGGTACATCATCTTAAGGACAAGATTATAATTACTTATTAGAAAACAAGTAGAGAAAGATACAATGAGATCACGAGTAAATATATTTTAGTCATTTCTGATGGTGATGTCAGAGGTGATTGAGTAAAATGTCCCCTTGGCCTACTCACACCCTTGAACCCCTTTGCACTTTGTGACTCTGCCCGGCAGGACAGGCCCCTTCCTGGCTTACCTCGGCAGTCACGCCACGTCCTTCTCCCGTGGTCAGCACTGACCTGAGTCGAGGGAAGGGACGCTGTGCACCTCTTCCTAGACAAGTCCCGCACGTCCTTGTTGGCACCTGAGCAGTGGAATGTAGTGTGCACTATATTTTGGAAAGATTCGTCTGTTGCTCTATCCTCTGGCTTACGTTTCCGTCCCATGAAAAATACAGCCAGCTTCTCTGCAGGGACCCCAGTTTTATTCCATGAAGGCACCAGCCTGGCCTCCAATTCAGGTCAGGATGTACAGAAGCTGTTCAGGTATGATTTTGGGGGCATTTTCTGAACTGTCATTCTTGTCAGTTTAAAGAGCCAGAAACTTGACCTGTTACCTGTCCCTCCCCAGCCCCCAGGACTTGGGAAGACATCATGTAACTACAGCAGGCGCTTCCGGTGAATGGGAGGGACAATGTTCCGAAAGCTCTCAGGTGCCCTAGTCTGTGGCATTGCCCAAGTGAGGGTGGCACCCGTTGCCAGTTCCTGTACCAGGGCCCTGGCACAAGGGTCCCGTGTGTGTCCCTCTCGGTCCTCTTCCTTTTTCCTCCAGTATTCGCAGATGAGTATTTTTTCCGCAGCTTCGTGTCTGTAAAAATGCCTTTTCATTCTCTCCTATCTCTGCCGTTTTGTACCTGATTTGGTGTAACTTCAAACATTGGGGATTTCCTGGGAATCCCTGTGTGATCTGCTCCGTCAGATGAGAGCATGTCCACACAAACCTTCGCAGAAAGCCTCGCCCTCGCCCCTGTAGGACCGCAGGCGCTGAGCCTTCGTCTTCCGGTTCAGTGCAGCAGGACTGCTGTCCGTCTGTGCTGTCTGCACAGAGGGTTGGGCCCTGGCGCTCTGGAAGCTTGGCAGGAGGACTGTGAGTTGGAGGTCAGCTTGGGCTGCGGCGTGAGGTCAAGGGCAGTCTCGGAGACCTGGAAGCAGAGCGTTTACAGCCATCCTGCCACTTCCCTGAGACCTTGCTCTTTGCTCTAGAGCCATGTCTGAATTTTACTGTAAATTATTGTGTATTGACACCACAAGTGGGCAGAATTTCACACCACTGAACAGCTCAGCTTTGGTCTTCCCGCCTGTCAGACTTTGGTGTTGGCTGTGAGAACAGCCTGAGACTCCAGGCATTGTTACTCTTTATCTGTTGCTGAGAATCCCATGTTAAGAGTGTAAAATTCAAGTTGAATAAAAGTGAATTCAGTTTCTTTCATAAATGTCAAAAAAGAGCTAAGTAGCTCACTAAACAAGATTAGAGAATATGAAATACTTTAAAGTAGGAAAACCCACCTTGTTAAACATGCACCTATATTTGTACTGAAGGGGAAACAGCATTTGACAGCCAGTGAGTGTTCCCGAGCGTGTACAGAGGCCGCTGTCGCCCAGAGGGCACACTAGATAATCTTAGAGCCCTGAAGACAGTTGCTCCGGAATTCCACTTTAATGATAGAAATGTTTTGGTAACAAGTGAGGAAGTTCAGCCACACTTAAAGAAAAGCCAGGACAGAGAGGTGAGACAAAAATGAAAGTTTAAAGTTTAAAAAAGAAATCAAGAAAATAGGTCAGTCTTTTTTTAGTGTAGTTATTTGTTTCCAATGATTAGGCATCCAAAAAGATAGGAACTTTGGAAGCAGGCATTAGACAAAGTATCCAGGATTAATCACAAGACTGTGAAACCTAATAGTAAAATAATACGCATCCTTTTTTATAACAGGACTTCACATTTCCTGCCCCTTCCCATTTGATAGCCGTTTGTTGAGGCAGGATGCCAGGGACTGACCCCACAGCCTTGCCCATGCAAGGCAAGAGATCTGCCACTGCACATCCCCTTCATAAACTTGATAAACTACTCAGGAAATGCAAACAAAATTGCAAAGCTAAATCCGTGACTTAGCTCTGTTGTAGGGCACTCAGCTCAGACTGGCAGGAGCAGTCGTTAGCTGTAGGTGCGCAGTTACTTCCTTGAGACTGCTGCTGATTGGCGGCATACAGAAGTGAGGTGAGCCTAGTATGGTGGTGGACACCTGTAACCCTGGTGGTCGAGGAGTCTGTAGCAGGGGGACCAAAAGTTCAAGCCCACCCTGAGCACCTTAGCAAGAACTATCTCCCAATTAAAAAGGAAAAGTTTTTAAAGCTCTAAGGATATGTCTCAATTTGAAGACCCTCCACGTTTAATCCACCACCATCTCTACCCCACCCCCATGAAGAAAAGTGTACTCACTGCTCCGAGCCCTAACCTGGCTCAGTCTGGAAGTGAGGGCTTATTGGTGATCAGTTGGCTGCTGTTCCCTTTCTGTTCTTTTTCCCACTGGAGTATGTTTTTTTTTTGGGGGGGGGGTTGTTTTTGTTTTGTTTTGAGACAGGGTCTCGCTTTGTAGTTCAGGCTGGCCCCAAACTCACTGTGTAGCCCAGACCCGCCCTGAACCCACAGCAATCCTCCTGCCTGTGCCTCCTGAGTGCTGGGATGACAGGCGTGAGCCACCATGCCTGGCGTTGTACTGGGTGGTACTGGGAATCGAACTCAGGGTGTTGCACTTGCAAGGCAGATGCTGGAACCACTGGGCTAAAGGCCCGGCCCCTGGAGTGTGTTTTAAGTGTTGATATGGACCACAATTCAACTGTCCTCTGGTTGCCATAAATTATTGAAAACCCAAGCATTAAAATTCTTTCATACTTAAAAAATTCTTTTGCACTTAGAATACACAAAGCATTTGAGAAAAATGTGTTAAACATTTCATTGATTGCTGTAATGCTCTTACCGTGCAAAGTGTGTTAAGTGGTGACTACAAAGCACTTTGAAATTGTTTCGCTTTAATTACACTTTTTATTCTTTTCATTGAGATTGTCAACGTGTTCACACATAATAGAATAATTAACTAACTAGACCAATGTTCTCTACTAGACTAGTGGTAAAAATGAATGAAATTAAATAGTGCTTTGTTTACCAAGTATTATATTAAACTCCAGTGTTTAAATCTGCACCCTTATAACCCGTGTCATTTATATTTACTTTGTGTTTTGCTTGTTTGATTGTTTTGTGCTTCTGTGGTTTTTTTTTCACTTTTATAATTATATTACAGCTCCACACCAGCATCTTGCAAGTTTCAACCCCTTCATTATTGCCAGCATCCATAGGCGTGGAAACTGCTGAAAAATCAAAGTTGCCTCCTAAGCCAGAGACTCCATTCGAAGAGAAGTATGTCACTTGCAGTCTAACACTGCAGTAGAAATGCTCAGGGAGGCATGTGCCAGGGTTCTGGAGTATGTACTGAAGCAGAAAGTGTGAAGCAGGAATAACAGGAGCTGAACCTGGGGAGGTGAGGTAGCAGGTTAGAGGGGTTCAGGAGCTTGATTCGAGTGTCTGAGCCATAGGTGGCTGGCAGAGGTTGCCACGGGGCACTGGTGGCCACAGGCATAGGTGTGGAAGAGGACTAAAGGAAAAGGAAAGTGAGATACCTGTTTCTCTGCCGGCAAATAGATTTTTTTGCCAGTGTATTTCCAAATTAATTTCCTAATCTTACTTTAGGCCAAATTAAAAAAAAATTAAAAATAGATATAGCTTGGGCTGGAGATTTAGCTCAGCGTTTCCGAGGCCTGCCCAGCAGGCTCAGAGTCCCTGGTTCAATCCCTGGTAACCACATACAATGCTGGGCGTGGTGACTTAGGCCCACCAGCAGTCAGTACCACATACCACAGTGCTGGGCCTGGTGGCTCACGCCTGTCATCCCAGCACTCGGGAGGCAGAGGCAGGAGGATTGCTGTGAGCTTGAGGCTTGCCTGGGCTACATAGTAAGCTCAGGGCCACTCTGAACTACAAAGCAAAACTTGATTTAAAAAAAAAAAATAGAAGTAGCTTACTATGTTTTTTGGTTTTGACAGTTCTTTTTACTAAGAATATACACAGTCCCTGACTGACAGTGGTTCAGCCTAACAGTTTTTCATACAAGGGTGCTCATTTTTTATTTTCAGTATGATATTTAATAAATTACAGCACTTCATTATAACATAGGCTTTGTGCTGGGTAGTTTTGCTCAACTGTAGATAGTGTGAGCTTCCTAGGTATCTGTAAGATGAGATAGGCTAACTTCTGTCATTTGGTACGTTAGTATGTAAGGTATGAAGGAAAAAGTCTGGCAAGTGTTACTTAAAAATTATTATAGTAAAAGCCACATATTCCCAGTAACCCCTCTTGAAACACTTGCCCTGACCGTGAACACACCTGCTCAGTCACAGTTGCCACGTTTTAATTTTAAGGCAGTTCTGGAGAGTCCCATTTTGTGAATGTCCTTAGTGAACTGTCTTGGCTGCCTCGATGGCCCAAATCCGCTCTAAGCGTTCCTGGCAGCCTCTGTCATGAAAAACCTCGCACTGCGTTAGTGTTGCATCCGCTTTATTGAACCGACCTGCACCGGGCCACTGCTGGCTCCTCCCGAAAGCCCCCCGACCGCCTGCCCCGCCTCCGTCCAGGCCTTCAGGGTAGCTGTGCGAGCACTGCCCGAGGACTGCACAGCTGCTTGGCAGGTGGAAGAGTGACAGGGCTGTGCGTTCACAGTGGGGGAGAGGACTTCAGGAGAATTAATGGGAATGTATCTTTTACTCTGATCATTATCTTGCTTTTTGGAGACAGGGTCTCGCTTTGTAGTTCAGGCTGGCCCTGAGCGCACTGTGGTGCCCAGGCAAGCCGCTGTGAACTCAGCAATCCCCCTGTCTCTGCTCCCGAGTGCTGGGATGACAGGCGTGAGCCACCACGTCCGGCATTGTGGTATGCGGTGTTGGTTGTTTGTGGGCGTGTCTCCACGCCCAGCATTATATGTGGTTACCAGGGATCAAACTCAGGACCTTGTGCTTGCGAGGCAGGTGCCGGAACCACTGAGCTAACCCTCCGGCCCTCTGATAATTATCTTAAGTTTAACATTCACCATCCTTTTTGATTGTATTTCAAATTAAATGCATTTTTGACTTAATGGTATTTTCATCTGATGGTGTTGAGTTTCTTGAAACTTTAACACCATTATAAATAAAGGAGCATCTGTGTGATCTTTTGTTCATGACATTAATTAATACCTCTTTTTTTAACATTTTAGTGATGGAAAAATTATCCTCGGTGCTGCTGTTGAAACCCAGCTGGGTGATAGTATGTTGTAAGTTATATATTATTGAATACAAAAAGTGTGATTAGAGCTTGAGGAAAAGGACAATCTGTTTCACTAGCAGTAACCAATATTAAGAGTCAGTGACTGAAGCTATTAATAGCGAATGCAGTTTTAGTATTCTCTTGCTTCCTGAGGCAGGAACCTGGTTTGGGAGCAGTTAGAGGCTGCCTGATGCAGCAGACACACTGATGTAGAGACCCGTGACGTGGGACTGAACTCGGGCCCTTGTGCTTTCGAGGTAGGCACAGTACCACTCGAGCTAAATCCCCAGCACTAGCTGATGCACTTCTATGAAGTGTTTGTGATGATTGAATGGAAATAAAGGCTTCTGCATTTACCAAAACCCACTGTTATCTCATGCCAAGTGTGTGCAGATCGCTAGCCTTCTTTCATCAGCTTTCCATTTGAATTTCAATACCTTTCATTATTTTTGTAATGACGTACATGCATATGATACGTAATACCCTTGAACTGCACTGGAGGTTGCACCCAGGACCTTCTCACTCAGCTGTGGCCCCAGACTTCTTGTTTACGTTTTATCTTGAGTCAGGGACCCCCAGATTCCCCGAGCTGGGCTGGAACTGTTGATCCCGCCCCCCCCCCCCCCCCCCCCCCCCCCCCCCCCCCCCCCCCCCGCCCCGGCTGCTGGGTTTACAGGCACTGAGGGACCACACCTGGCTTGACTTGCATTTTTTTTTTACATGAAAAATGTTTACATAGCTTTATTCATTACTTTTTAAACCTCCGAGTGCTTTGCATCGGCTAATCTTATTCTCAGGGCTTTAATTTCTTATTTGTGTTTCATGATGTTTCGTTTCAGTGTTGTTCTGTCACCTTAACTATGGAGAGTCTAATCCTCTGTCTTGTTGTGCATTCTTTTTATTCACACAAAAGTTTTTTGCCTGACATACTTTGCAATTTGTGAACTTATCTTTTTTCTTTTTAAATTAATTTTATTGGCACATTTTATATACGTGCCATCACAATGAACATTGAGAATTGGTACAGTACATGACACAACTTAATTCTCATTTTTTCCCGCTTCCCTGCCCCCAAGTCTCCCACCCCTACCTACATAGCCTTTGTTTCCTTTTTTTAGCCATCAAATGTTTCTTTCCCTTTTTTACTTATCCCTGCCCCCCTTTCCCTTTGAATATTTTCTTACTATTTCACAATACCTATCATACATTTTAGAGCTCATTTACACCTTCAGTCTCATACCAGAGAAAAGATACAATACTGACTTACATTTTTTATTCCATCAGAAAAGAATCCCACAGAATGGTACAATGGCTGAAAAGCTGAATTTTTTCCCTTTACTTTCAGTTTAATAAAATGACATAATTTGAATGTTTGTCCAAGTTAAAATGTGGGTAAAATTAGGAAAGTCTTTTCAGAGGAGTACTCAAAGATGAGCTCATTTCTTTTTCTTCATATATTTTACTCTATTCAGTAGTGAACACTTTCTATCGGTTTATATAAATGTAAATACAGGAGAAATCACTTTGGCATATTTGTGTATTTATGGTTCATCTCTGTCTCTCTCTGTGTCTGTCTCTGTCTGTGTGTCTTTCTTTTTTTTTTTTTTTTTTTTTTTTTTTTTTTTTTTTTTTTTTTTTTTTTTTTTTTTTTTTTTTTTTTTTTTTTTTTTTTTTTTTTTTTTTTTGAGACAGGGTCTCGCTTTGTAGTTCAGGCTGGCCCTGAGCTCACTATGGAGCCCAGGCAAGCCTCGAACTCAGCAATCCTCCTGCTTCTGCCTCCCGAGTGCTGGGATCACAGGCGTGAGCCACCACGCCCGGCTGTAGTTTTCTTTATTGCTGGGATTCAACCCACATATAATCTAGTTTCTTCCTAAGATGATCCATTTAAAACAATGGCACCAGAGCCACTTATTATTAATCCTAATTATTGCTGTTATTTTTAGAACTTCAAGTCTACAAAAATCTAGCAGCCTGGGCAATCTGAAGAAAGAAACATCTGATGGGGTAAGTTCTCTTTTTTCTTTTATCTGAAGAGGGAAATATTTAAGTATCCTCAAATTTTCCCATTTTGCACTGAAACTCATAGAAGAGCTTGGAGTTTCCTTAATGGAAAATTACTAGTTACTATGGTGTGGTTAATGATAAATATTACATATAAATATAAACAATTGAAAATATTACATAAAATGAAATATGAAGACTTTAATAAAATAAAAAGGAAGTAAATGAAACTAAGATTTTGTAGCTTAGAAGTAATGTAAACATTTTCTTTTTTTTTTTTTAGTTGAATTCTTTATTGGTACAATTTATATACATCTCAAAATCACATATAACATTGGGAAATTTGTACCAGTATATGCCACAAGTTAATTCTCATTTTTACCCATATCCTTACCCACTCCCCCCTCCTCCCAACATTTTCTTATTTATGGAAGTGTATGTGACAAACTCTGAGCATGTACAAAGGAGTCCTGTAACAACCTTAAATATTGTTGTTTCAAACAGAACAAGGAGTCTATTTAGAAGCCTTTAGAGGTAACTTTTAATAAAATATTTTTTACTTCCATTACATGTTAGTTACTTAAATATCTCCAGTACTCTGAGACTCACCAAAACCTTATGCTAAATCAAAGAAACCAAATACAAAAGTCACATATTACATGATTCCATCTCTTTCCGGAGCAGATAAATTGGGCCAGGGATTTAGCTCAGTGGCACTGCGCCCGGCTGGCAAGCTCAGAGTCCTGAGTTTGATTCTAGGTATCAAAGGGGGAAAAAAACCCCAGCATATATAAGTCCACAGAAACAGGTGTGTCAGGAGAGAAGCGTGTAGTGACGGAGTGAGTTGTACTTTACAGTGATGGAAACATTCTGGGACCACTGTGAGGATACTAAATGCCATGAATTGTCCACGTTCGATAGTTGATCTGATGTTGTATGAATTTCATCTCAGTTATTAAAACAGCAAAATCATGAATTTAGTCATGCCATATGATGTTCTTAGTGACTGTAACTGGGCTTTCTTGGGCTTCACACAAAGCCCTTCTTAACACAGATGGCTAGTAATTTATGTTATGTAACCATTATCCATCTGAGGTGTGTGCCTTGGTATTTTTAAAGACTTCATCAACACACTTCTTTTTTTCCATGACTTTGATTCATGACCTTGAAAAGATTCCAGTTGGGTAGAGAGGCTACTTCCTGGTGGTGCAGTCTTCCTAACTGCTGGCTCTTAATGCTTGATCCGTGTGGAGGCAGAACCAGGAATGCTGGGAACAACTGTCATTAAGTTCCTTTTTGTTTTGTGAGTTTACTAAATGGTTAAAGATTTTTACATCAGTGTTGAGACACAGATAATAAGACCTGTTGTACCATCAACTTTAATTACTGTGAACAGTAAGTATTGAGAGTAAAATTACAACCTTATCTGTCTGTCTTCCTCACCCTTTTCTCAGTTTCTGCAAAAGAAACTGAAAACAGAAACTAGACGTGGTAGCACACGCCTATAATCCCAATAGGAGATTGAGGTAGGAGGATCACCATTACTTTGAGGCCAGCCTAGACAACAAACATACTGAGACCCTGCCTCGAAGAAAAAAAAAAAAAAAAAAAGCAAGAGATAATAGAGAAATGAGAACATGTGATGAAAGCTCTTTGGGTAATACTAAAAAAATGTAACATACTGTAACCCCTATAATTGCTGATTCACATAACCCAAAAGCTTGAAATACACAGTTGCTTATTGTACCTTTATTTTATTATTGAGTAGAATGTTTAAAATAGCTAGAGTTAAATCTCCTTATGGTACAGATACAAAAGCTTGGGCTCATAGCCACTTTGTAGAATTATGTTAGGTTTTTGTTGGTGTAGTTATAAGAATGTAAATTGTATTACACTTCTGTATCATAATTGCTAGAAAAGTGAGACATTGGCTATGACTAGCTATATAATATCTTTGGTCCATATCTTTAGAGGAGTGAGGCAAATAAAATGTAAGACTTTCTGTCTTGAATATTTAAAGCCTTCGACATATATTGTAGATTAGTGATGGAGATGTTTGTGTTGCTGTTTTATCGAGTAGCTTTCAGAATGGATTTTTTTAAACTCGTAACATGGCATTTGATATTGCTGATCAGGATATTACAGCAGATACTGTTTAAACAAAGTCATACAACGCAAGCTGATGCTTAGTGCAGAGCCGGTGCATCCCGACAGCTGCCCTAGCGCTCTGCCGCGTGATTATCGCCCTTCTCAGGAGAAAGCTCCAGGAGGAGACGGCATGTTCGGGGACCTCCGCACCAGAGCTGCAGGACACGAGGACTCTGTGGACGATCACGCTTTCGGTACCCGAAAAGTCAGGTCTTCCTTTGGTCGGGGCTTTTTCAAAATCAAAAGTAACAAGAGGACAGCAAGCGCACCAAACTTGGGTACGTGTGGCCTGATCTTTCCAAAAAGGGAAAAGATTAAGCTCTTCCTCTCCTCGTTCAGTGACGTAAACATTTCGGTTTCTCAGAGATCCAGGTGAATGACTGGGGTGAAAAATAAGCAAAGAGGCTTTGGGGATTTAATTTTTTCTGTTTATTTATTGAGTTTATTGGTACATTTTAGATACACACCACAATCACATTCAACACTGAGGATCTGTACCTGTGCAGGATGTGTCTTGGTTCTCATGTTTTCCCATTCCCCTGCCCTTCCTACAACCCCCACACCCCAGGTACATAAGCTTTGTTTCCATTCTTTTGTTTTTACTATCACATTTTTTCTTTCTCTTCTTTACTTTCCCCAGCCCCTCCTTTCCCTTTTCCCTGTGAACAATTAAATAGATTTTTTTCCCCTTTGGTAGCAGAGATTGAACTCAGGACCTTGTGCTTGCCAGGCAGGCACCGTAGCCACTGAGCTAAATCCCCAGCCCAGAGGGTCTAATGTGCCCTTCACCTCTCTCAGGTTCTGCCCTGTAGTGCAAACTGCAGAAAGACCTAAAACCATTATTTTCTTCAGACTCCATAGTAGCGCCGTAGGCTGCTGTGGAGCCTTGTGTATGCCTTTCCTTCCCTGTGTGTCCCACGAGCAGTTTCTGACCCGTGTTTCATGTTGTCCTCCCCTTTTGTTCTCTCCGCTGGGCTGCGTGTGATTGTGTGCGTTGTTGGGAAATCCGAAGATCGTACACGAAGTGCCAGTGCCCCCACCCTAGGTACTGTACCCTGCATGCCAGCCTGCACTGCTGTGCTCCGAGCTCTTCTCATCCTGCTCTTACCCTCTGTGGCCTTTAGAAAGCAAGCTGGCAGCCATCAGACCTGTAGTTCTCTATTCCAGAGCGTTCTTTCCATCTTCTGTTGAAAAAGGACTCCCAGAGCCTTTGCTTCCGAGTCTCCATCCTGTTTAACCCGTGGTACTGACATCTTACGAGCAGCTCTGCGAGGCCCCAGAAGTGCCCCGCAGCCCGCAGAGCCCAAGGCAGGGCTGCCCTGGCAGTGAACTCCTGGCTCTGCTGCCTCTGCTACGCGTCTCACCCGGCCCTTGCATCCCTCACGTGGGTGTGTTTTCCTTGCCTGCAAAAGGAAATGCTTTTAGCTGAGTAAGAAAGTTGGTTTTCTCAGGAGAAAAACCAACTGATTTTCCATAAATAAGGCTGGGCTGTGCAACATCTTCAGGAGCACCCACACTCATCTGGCTGTGGCCTGTGATTGGACAGAGTCCCTTGGGCTGTTCCACTAGGTGCTCTCGCCTAGTACAGATACCCACCTGTCTGCTCGCGTGAGCCAGCGGACGTGACGTGACGCACTCTCGTCGCCTTACATGTGTACAGTGAATGCTGTATACGTAAGCTGATCTTCTCAGACAACTCTCTCAAATTGCTTTCTGTGTCTTTCTTAGAAGAGCTGTACTGTCGGTGCTTTCAGGCAAATGCTGCTTACTGTACCTCTAGTCACAGCCCTGCTTCATAGAAAATGAGCTTATACAATCTGTATATTTTGCTAAAACACTGTTCTAAGATATTTGCACAGCTTTTTATATATATATGGTGAGGAAACCATGAAGGGACATAAAATACCTAAAATAGTTTACCTTTGGAGATCTAACAGTGGCAAATATAAATATTTTTCTTTTTAAGGAAAAATCAGTAGGCACTAATTTTATAGTAAGAGAAAAACTTCTACTTACCCAGTTTATTGCGTTTTTCAGGGCCTGTGAAATGATAGGTTGGGGTACATTTCTCAAAGAACTCCTAGTACTTGGGAAATGATGTCTCTAAATGCCAAAGGAGAAGAATAAGTAGAAAGAAAATGACACAGAGTTTGAACTGAAATAACAAGAATCTGATTACTTAATATTATAATTAAATATCAAGTAAAATCATTTGTGAGAAGAGACATTCAGAGACATTGGATGGCTTAGTTGAGGCTCAGACGCCCCGGCCCATTGATCTGACTGTACGACAGACGTTCGGTAGGAAACTGAGCAGAGGTTAGGCCGGGACTGTGAGGCCCCTCCCTGTCATGAGCGATGCCATTGTGCCGTGCTGAGTGCAGAATGGGGAGCGTCCCAAGGACCCAGTCTCCGCCTGGAGGAGAGAGCCAGCGGGCGCTGCCGGCAGGAGGAGACTGGCACGTGATGGGCCTGGGCGCGCAGCGTGGCAAAAGAAAGGGGGCAGGGTGTGTGCGGCAGCACCGAGCCCCAGGGCAGGACCGACCCTTTTCACTGTGAAAGGGTTTCACACAAGGAAAGAGTGTAGCTTTCCTGCCCTGTGTTTAAACTCGAGAAAGTCCTGGTTTTTAACTGTCTTTAGAGACAAGAGACTGAACTAAGTTAGAAGCTACCTGTGTGCTCCGTCTTTCACATGTACAGTGTGTTCTCTGTAAATCACTGACTTAGAGGCCAACGGGAAAAGGATTCTTAACAGTGGCAGAAACCGAGGTTAAAACCAGAACATACTCACTTCACATTTTAAAATTCATCAAGTCTTTGTTCCATCTGGGAATAGCTGAAACAGACAAGGAGAGCTCAGAGCCCCTGGGCCCAGCCGGCGCGTCCTCCCAGCCCCGAGACGCGCAGGGAGATGGCGCCTTCCACACGTCTCCGCTCTCCCCGGATCCCAGGAAGAAATCCAGAGGTATCATGAGACTCTTCGGAAAGTAAGTAAGAGTGAACAGGCAGGGCCAGTCTTGGGTTACATGCTGCCTCAGCGGAGGGACAAGGGACGTTGGCAGAAAATGGGTGTGAAATTGAAAGGGTTCTTGTGCTTTACGGGAGGAAAATTATGCTCTGAGCTCCACTAATTCACTGGGTCTTCGCATTTAAATTCAAACGCCTTTGTTAACTCGAATGTACATACCAGTTTAAAACATTGTGATTAAAGTCCAAGGCTTCCTCAGGTCTGGTCATGGCCACGTGTGTTGTGTCTTCTTTAGACTTAAAAGAAGTCAGTCAACTACATTCAGCCCGGAAGACATGTCTGAGCCTGAATTCAAAAGAGGAGGGACAAGGGCTACTGCAGGTCCTCGGCTGGGCTGGTCTCGCGATCTGGGGCAGACGCGCAGGTGAGAGCCCCCGCTCGCGGACCGCCTCCGGCCCTCTGCTCAGGCTCCAGCCCTGCGAACACCTGCAGTTAGTGTCGTCACTGCTTAAATAACCAAGTCATGGCTTCGCTGCTGTTTGCCCAGGGTCAGTGGTCACTGCACAGGCGCTGGCCCCTCTGTGAGGCAGGTCCAGAGCCAGAGCTCCCGTGTCAGTGTCAGCAACGTGGTGATGCCTGGGTTTAAGCCTTCCTTGGGCAGTAGTTAATTAGAAATGCCCAGAAGCATAGTGGTATAAGCGGGACCCGGGGCCGGCGCTGGAGCTCCGCCCTAGAGCACGCACCCACTTGCACAAGGCCTGCGCTCGGCCTCCAGCACCGCCGAGCAGACCCACGCCCAGTCGTGGGCTCCGGGAGGCTGCTGGGTTTGGCTTCTGGTCATCCTGCTTCCTGCCAGAGGCGTGACCCTGCGCAGTGACTCCGATGCCTCAGTTTCTTCACCACCATTGTCACCTTCGCCATTCGTACCTACCCCAGAGGTGACTGTAAAGATTTAGTGAGTTACTACGTGTTAAGTAGCTGCCAAGGAATAACTGTTCGGCAAACATTATACATGCAGGTGAAAGACGTGAATTCTACCAGAGTTCTTCCATGTAACGCTTTTTTTCTTAAGACTGTAAGATCTTTCCCTACACATTTATCAAAGTGTCGAGCTGATTAGAGCCAGTGTTCTCATCCATTGAGCAGGGCAGGGCCGGGTTGGTAAACAGACAGAATCAAGTGTTGATACCAAATCTTATAAAAATGTACTGGGCTGAAACCTTTCTACACAGTGTTCCCCACACCGGCGGGACACGGGTGCAGCTGTCATCACGGGGTCTCTCTGTGGTCTTCTCGTCTGCCATATGCTCTCCTTGAGCACAGCAGAGGTTTTCCCCATGCTACTAAAATACTTAGAGAGCTGTGTTCCGCTTCACATATCTAAGCACTGCAATGTCTGTGGTTCTAATTAAAAACAAGTTGTTTTGCTAACCCTACCTGACATTTAGGACCTGTTACCCTCTTCTATTTTTTTTTTTTTTTTTTTTTTTTTTTTTTT
>PVIC010037501.1:0-18087 GCA_004025085.1 Thryonomys swinderianus | reverse complement strand
AGACTGAGAAGTGCCTAACAGATTAGAAAAACATGACCCAAACACCTGGAGGATTCTATTTGTTTCCTATTGCTTTTCTTTCTGGCACTCTTTCTGGCCACCATGGATTGAGTATCTTTGCTCTGTTATGATGTTTCTGTCTTGGAACCGGTAGGCCATAGACTGAACCCCTGAAACTGTGAGCCACACAAAACCTCTCTTCCTTGAAGTTGGGTCAAGTATTTTGTACCAACGATAGGGAAGTTCATATAGCTCCTATGAACAGTGTCTGTGTGTAGGCTGGGGATTTAGCTCAGTGTCACTTCTCCTTTCTAACAAAGTCTGTGTGTTCCTACAAATAGAGTATGGTGCGCGTTGGGAAAATAACAAGTACTTGATGAATAAATGAATGTAAATTATTGTTGACTTCCTGGGGTTTTCTACTGTTAATAAGATTTTTATGATTGATTGGAATAAAAAAAATTCCACCATCACCCACCAGTGCATGTGAAGTGTAAATGACCGGTTCATTTGTTGAAAAACATCTTCTTTGATGTGGCTGTGGCTTCTGGTAGGCAACAGTTTGTGTCTGTACACTGGGTGGTGGGGATGAAAGAACATTCTAAGGTCAGTGTCATGATGCTCAAGCCACCGGACCCTGGTTTCTTGAGCTCTGAACGTGACCACGAGGCATCCATGCAGACTCCAAAATAGGTTCTACCTGTATTTTCTCTAATGTGCTTAATTCTCTGCAGAAACAACTCCTCCTCGGAGAACAACGATGAAGGTTTAGACTCTGTACCATGTTCTCTAAATCAAAATATAGTACCATAAAGAGCCCAATGAAATCTTTCAGATGTATTTTCTATGTAACCCTCACCCAAATCAAGACACACAATATTTCCAGTACTCCAAGATCTAGGAATAGATTAGTAAAGAGGAGAACTGCATAGTTTGAAGTAACTGAGAGACTGAAATACAGAGAATTATCATTTGTGTTTTTATTTCTATCTACTGAATAAGCAAAGCAATATAAGTGGCATCTTACATGCATATAAAGTAATATAATATTTGAAGGCACATTGGTTCACTAAAGATGTATATTGTAATACGTAAGGAATCACTAAAATTTCTTATAAAGAAGGATGAAAAATTTAGGTAATGTATGATTTCCGATATGTTATCACCTTTTTTTTTTTTTTTTTTTTTTTTTTTTTTTTTGGATGTAGGGTCTCTCTTTTTTGTTTTGGCTGGCCCTTAGCTCCCTTTGGTACCCAGGCAAGCCACTGCGAACTCAGCAATCCTCCTGTCTCTGTCTCCCGAGTGCTGGGATGACAGGTGTGAGCCACCACGTCCGGCATTGTGGTATGTGGTGTTGATTGTTGGTGGATGTGTCTCCACGCCCAGCATTCTATGTGGTTACTGGGGATCGAACTCAGGTCCTTGCGCTTGTGAGGCAGGTGCCGGAACCACTGAGCTAACCCTCCGGCCCTGTTATCACATTTCTTATATTTTGCATGGGGATGTAGTTTAAAAGTTAAAAGTTAACTTTCTCTTCTGAAATCCTACCTATATTTTTATTTGCTTAATAATTGGTTTCATCAGATAGCAAAGAAAGGAAAAAACTCAGGGCCAACTTGCCCAGATTAGTGAGGCCTGAACGAAGCAGGTCACACACAGAGTGGAGGGCTGTGCCCGGAGTCTCCTGCCCTCGCTGGCTGTGCGCCTGGTCCCTGGAGATGGTCCTGGGCTGAGAAAACCATGCTGCTTCTCTGAGCTCCTCACAGAGTCGCTCACTGACCTGAAGTGTGTCAACCCTCAAAGGATTTCAGCAGGTGTTAGGAAAGTAAAGTCCACCTGTGTTTCACCTCAGTCAGGTTTTCTAGAATTCTTTTGAGGCAAAACCTGTCCAGGGCAGTCCTGTGTGGGAAAATGGCATGTATTATCTAACATTCTTCCAATAATAACAATACCTTGCCTTTCTGATCCAATTTTAACTGTCACTTTTTCCCGTCTATCTTCTCACTGAAGATCACTTAAAATGCCTCTGAACGGGCCGGAGGGTTAGCTCAGTGGTTCCGGAGCCTGCCTCGCAAGCGCAAGGACCTGAGTTTAATCCCCGGTAACCACATAAAACGCTGGGCGTGGAGACATGCCCACCAACATTCAACACCGCATACCACAATGCCGGGCGTGGTGGCTCACGCCTGTCACCCCAGCACTCGGGAGGCAGAGACAGGAGGATTGCTGAGTTCGCGGCGGCTGGCCTGGGCACCATAGTGAGCTCAGGGCCAGCCTGAACTACAAAGCGAGACCCTGTCTCAAAAGCAAAAAAAAAAAAAAAAAAAAAAATGCCTCTGAACATACACATAAATGCTGATTTCAATCATAACTAAGACTTGTGGCTGATTTTGAAATGACTGTAGTCCTCAGTTGCTGCAGATGTAGCAGGAACACGCGCGTCTTTCAGCCCCACAGTTAGGAGGCTGGTAGGTGCCAGGTATCTGTAAGAGGCGAGCTCTTCTCCAAGACCCTCCCCAGACTCACTTACATGGTTTTCAGATACGAAGTTTTAAAATTGTTTTTAATTTGGAGCCAAGCACTTTCTCTTCTTAAATGGCTCTTTTTCTTGTTTTTACCTGTATCCCCTTAAGCTGGGCTTGTAAGAGAGTGATAAAATCAGATGCCTCTTTCTGTGGCCAGGGACCGAAAATCTGTACAATAGGGAAATCATTGGCAGAAGGAAGGTGGGCTTCAGGGAAACCCCTTCACCATGAGAATAAACCGGGCGCCGGTGGGAAGGGGGTATTTGCAGCCCTTAAAGCTGTTAATGCGAAGCTGGAGACAGATTCGCGTGAGCTCTGAGCGGGGCCCACGGGGGCTGCTCACCAGGAGCGACCGGAAGCAGCGGGGTGAGGACCGAGCAGCTCAAGGGCCGCGGGCGGGGCCTGCTGGCGAGGCCCGGGGCGCTCTCAGAGCAAGCTGCGTCTGGCGCCGAGCTCCGTGATGGGTGGCGGCTCCCTAAACCTTCCTAGGAGCGGCGGTGTCCCCGTGAAGACTTGGCCGTGTGGGCTTCCACGTCCGTCCAGGGCCGCCCTGTCGGCACGGGCCGGGCTGCGCCCAGGAGGCCTAGGGGCCCGCTCAGGGCCAACGTGAGGGCGGAGAGTTACTCGCTTTGGACAGAGGCCTCATGTTTCCAAGCCGCTTGGCTCCTGGGGACGCCTGGAGGGACCTTGACGCCTTCCGCGTCCTGAGAGCCGGGAGTCCGGCGGATCATGAGCTCCGTGCGCTGCGCCCCTCCCCCGGAGTGCTCCAACTGCAGGGCCCGGCCCTGGGTGCACTGGAGGTCCTGTGGTCCCCGAGGAGCTTGGCTGTGTTTGTCCCGGCTCTCATTAGGGCCCACGGGCGCCCGCCACCTGCACCTCCCGACCTGGACGTGGACATGGACGTGGACGTGTCCGCAGAGCCGCAGCAGCGCTGCAGGCGGTGGAGACGCTTCTGCTCGCCGGGACTCCGCCTTCTGAGCCCCCCTCACTCCCAGCCTGGCTCCCGCTGCTGTAGGACCCTGCGTTGGGTCTGTCCTCGGCTCTCCGCCGATGTTGCTTCCAGCATTCGCTCCGTAGCTGCTTGCACGAGTCCCTGCTCTGGTTTGCGAAGTCCGAGCTGAGCTTCGTGGCTGTTTCCTTCCCTGGGAGCGGCGCTCAGGCCGGGAGTCGCGGCGGTGCTCCCTGGCGGGCGGTGCTCCCTGGCGGGCGGCCCTGCCTGGAAGGAGGCTGCGCGCTCTGGAGGGCCGGAGGGCGCCGGGCCGGGCTGAGCACTCCCGGTCTGAAAATGCAGAACCAGAATCGCTCCAAAATCCAGAACTTAGGGAGTGCTGGCAGGTCACTCCAAGTGGAAAATTCCACACCTTGAAACGGTTCTGCCCACAAAATTATTAAAAATATTGCATAAAATTGCCTTCAGGACATGTGCATAAGGTATATATGGAACATCAATAAATTTCATGTTCAGACTTGGTTCATCTCCAGGACATTTCACTACGTATATGGCAAACATTTCAAAATCTGAAGAAACGTAAACCCTGGCACACTTTTGTTCCCAAACATTTAGGATTACAGATGCTTATCCTCAGCCTACATGTTCTCTGCTGAAAATCTCATCAAGATTATTCTTTTGTGGATTTTCTTTCTGTGTTAATGTGCCTGTGCGTCTAAATGGATTATGAAATGTTTTTCTCCAGTGTTAAAAGCAAAGCCAAAGGAATGGGTTGGGATGAAGAACCTCCAGTTTCTACCCTGTCGAAGAGTGGAAACCTCTCTGTGGCCCTGCCGGCACCCTGTGGTACCTGTGGGGACCCAGATGGGTCCGCCGTCTTCCTGTCACTGGCCCCACAGAGCGCTGAGGCTGAGAGTCTGAGGTGAGGAATGGAATGCCTCCTTGAAATCTGCTTGGGGTCTTCCTCTACTGTACCTGCTCGTATTTTGTGACTCAAAAGAAGAGCTGTTTCAAAACTGTAGAAATCATTTATTGAGAAAGCAGGAACCAGACCCCAAAGGCACAGAATGAATGCCTGCGGGTGACCTATGGCCGGGACTAAGTTCTAAGTGGCACTTCAGTGAAAAAAATTTGTAATAGTCATCCAGTAAGTTCTACAAACAGTGAAAGACTCTCATGATGATCTTCTGTCCTACTTACAATCTACCCGTTACCTTATTTGCCCTGTAATGTAAGTAATACAGTTTTCAGTCTCATAGGTGAAGGCCAGGCCCATGATCACATAGGTAACCAATAGCCTGTCCAGTCCAAACCCAGTATTCTGAAAAAAATCTTCCACATTCCTCTTCACTTCTTTACAACAGAACACCATAACAGCCAAAGAAGACATGTGCAGTACAAGGTGTGGAAAAGAATATTTCTTACATAGCTTATTTAAAAAGCAGTTCTGGGTCAGGGCTGCAGCTCACTGGCAGTGCACCTGCCTGCCCAGCACAAAGGCCTGAGTTTGATCCTTGGTACCTTAAAACAGCGTAGATCTGGCACTGCTTTTAGAGGGAAGCCACAGCCACTCTGCGTGTTGAGCCAGGGGTGCAGGGGGCAGGGCACGTTTGCCCTCGCGCTGTGGGGGTAGCTCATCGGCACAGTTTTAAAGGAGCACAGGAGCGACCTTGGCAAATGTGAGGTTCTCTGACACTTACTTGGCATCAACAGATGCCTCCAACTTCTGTCACTTTGTCTTGTCATTAAGAGCATAGTCCTCCCTGTCTTTCCCTCATCCAGTTTGGAAAATCAGAGTAAACACAGAAAGCTCAGGAGAACGGTGAACACTAAGTTTAGCAAGAAGTATGTTTTATCTCAACTGATTTACTTAATGTTAAATAAAATATAAGGAGGGAAAAATAATATTAAAAATTGAATTCTTACACTCAAAAATAATGCAGCTCAAAATGCAGAATTGAGTGAATGTCATAACCTCAGTGTTCAGGAAGGGTGTGCTCCTTACCCAGTACCCTGGGTTTTCCTTTCTGTCTTGATCAGGGACAGCTGAGAGCTATAGAAACAAAACTCTCAAGCCCTGCTCAAGGGTAAGGCAAGTAGCACAGAGTTGCATTTAAGAATATGAGCTTCGGAGTAAGACAGAGCTGCATTTGAATTCTGTCACTGCCAGTCACTGAGTCAGAGACTTGTATGGTCAAGTTACTTAGGCTCCCAAGCCTCAGTTTTGTCACCTGTAAAATGGCAGTAGTAACTTTTTTTTTTTTTTTTGAGACAGGGTCTCGTTTTGTAGTTCAGGCTGGCCCTGAGGTCACTATATAGCCCAGGCAAGCCTGGAACTCAGCAATCCTCCTGCCTCTGCCTCCCGAGTGCTGAGATGACAGGCTTGAGCCACCACGCCTGGCACTGTGGTGTGTGGTACTGATTGCCAGTGGGTGTGATTCACCATACCCGGTACTGTTTTATGTGGTTAACGGCGATTGAACCAGGAACCTTGCACTTGCTAGGCAGGCGCTGGAACCACTGAGCTAAATCTCCGGCCCCACTAATAACAATTTTTATGTCATAAATTATTTGAGAATAAAATCAAACAGTGTAATGCCAATGGCTTGAATACATGCAGGATAATATTAGTCACTCTTTGTTTTTGGATACCAAGTTTTCTATGGAAAATGCAGGTGAAAAGTTGAAAGGAATCGAAATAGTTGCATCTCTCAGGAGGCTGCACGTTCGGCCTTTTCCTTTCCTTCACAGTACCTTCCTGCTCGCCCCTCTTCCTGAAGTCTCTGTCTGCTGCCGCTGACTTCTTTCATTTCTTTCTTCTCTCCGTCTGACATGGTCACCTGGGACCTGGGCCCAAAGCCGCGTGACTTTTCTGGCCATCCACAGTTAACTGCACGTTCTGGCTCGCATGCCTCCAGTTTAGCTCGCTGAAGACCATCTGGCTGGTTGCCGGGCAGCCGTCCAGTGGTGCACGGGGCCAGGCTCTCAGTGGCCGTGGGGTATCAGGCTCATGGTTGAGCTGATCTCCGTGGTCACAGAAGTGTGCTGTGGGAGCCACACGTGCTTCCGTGAGGTCTGCAGGCCTCTCACGCGGGCCTCTCCAGAGCTTCTGCAAAAGCTGTGTCGAAAGGAAACAGCTCCTTGTGCGCTGGCTGAGAGTCCAAGCCGCACTGCAGAGGCGACGCCAGGACGCGGTCCGAATCGGGCTCCGGCGGGCTGAGGCGTCCACGGGCGGGCGCGTCCGTGGCCTTCCGCGTCTTACTCCCCCTCTGTGTCCGCCGCAGGCCCTCGCTCGTCAGCACTTGGCTGGCACCTTCCGCAGGACAGTGCTTTTCCCCTGCGTCCCGTTCTCCCCCGTGTGCTTTCTCCCCACTCCTGTCCCTTGCAGGTGTTCTGCTCTTTTGCATTCATTTGCTTTGTCTCTTGTCTGGCTAAGAATAAAAACTGTGACAAACTCATGTATTGCTTTACTTTCTTATTTCTGGGAACAATGATTTCTTAATTTTATGCGGTGGGTCTCACAGAACTCAAGTGAGTTTCAAAAGCGAGGCCTCCGTCTCTGCTGTTTACACACGAGCCAGTTCAGCCAGCTTTCCAAAGGCTCAGATCCTTTAGACCCGTGGCTTATGCCAGGCTTCGCTCGGGAAAACTGAGCCGCAGCAGGGTTGGGGTCCCTGGCTCCGCCCACACCCAGCCCTTCCCCTCTCCCACACTCGCGCTGTCTTTGTCTCGAACTGTTAGAGTCACGAGTCACTCACTGTGAAAATCCTGAGATCCACACCCATCAGAAGAGACGCAGACATGGCTCTAAATGTGCCAGCATTTGCGTCTCACTAACAAGTGGACAGAATTCTCAACACTGGATGGTATTTTTCAGTAGGTGTGTTTTACAAGTGCTTGCCCGGCCCCTCGTTGGAGGCATCGGGGCATAAGAGAGACACACTCAGTGGCTTCTGGGGGGAAGGGAAGCGGTCGGTGGGTCAGTGGTACAGTTAGTAGCACTGCTTCGCAGTATTCAGGAACGGCCGAGAAGGATTATTGGAAGTGCTTACATGCTGACTTCATCTGTAAAAAGGGAAAAAGTCAATTTTAAATAAAAGAGTTTTAAATGTTTTTAATTCGTTTTATGAAACTAGTTTTAGTTTTAGGCCTGGACTTACAACTGATGTTCACCTTGCGTGCATTCCCATAGCTGACAGATACTTTTTGGGGCCTCTCTTATTAATTAGGTCTGAGTTCTGCACAGCATATACAGTGATACCCCAAAAATGTTGTTTACTACTGAGGTGTACATTAGGCTAATAACATGCATATATAATATATATATTTAAATTAAGTTCAACGGTATATAGAAAAAGGAGCTATGAGTGCCTTGTCAGAAACCTAAATAGTTCATGGTTTTGAGAAGGAGAGCAGCCTGTGTTCATGCAGGAGCTGCACTGAGATCAGCCGGGTGGATGGTGGGGCAGCACGTGTGACCCACTTTCTCTCCTTAGAAAGCGACTTGGCTTCGTTCAGCTGTGTATGAGGCGAGTACGTGAGTCGGTACTTCCTATTCTGTGGCTTACTGCCAGGACCGAATGCCCAGTCAGATATCGAATGAGCACGGTCAGATACCAGCTCTGCTGGTAAAGTCTCACAAAGAAGCAGAACACAGACACGTGGAACCCGAAGTCAGAAAGTTATCTGGTCGTCAGCTGGAGGGATCACCACTCACACAGTCCCAGGGCCGGGGGCTTACAAGGGGTACTGCACCTACCTTGGAAGCACTAGGGCCTGAGTTGGAACCCGGGTACAACCGGAACACCCCCCGGAATCCCAGCGCAGCCCACGCCAAGACACTCTCCTAAGTGCAGAGAAGCCTGAGTGTTGAGCACCGCCAGATCTTTCTTTAGCCTCAGACTGTGTCCCTGCTTTTGAGTGGTGGGCGTCGGTTACCTTTCCCGTGGCTGAGACAAAGTACCCAGCACCTAAAGTTGAAGGTGGGGGGTCGTGAAGGTCGCAGCCTGTGGAGGTTCCGGGCCGCAGGCAGCTGGCTCCGAGACAAGGCGGCCTGGCGGAGGGGCGCGGTGGGCAGAAGGCGGCGAGAGCGCGAGGCTTCTTCCCGTCCCTCCTGTGTTCTCTCCGGGCTGCTCAGCCTAGGCGGACGCCGAGCCCATCGGTGAGTGACTTGGTCGCCACACGCCCGTGAGCCTGAGTCAGCCCGCCTGGGAGGGCGCCTCACTGGCTCAGGACGACCGGGCGTCTAGACACGAGCCACCGCAGGGCAGAGCCTCGCTCCGGCCCCCGAGGCGCAGGGCGACTCCGGGCTCTGCCACAGGTCGTCTTCACGTCTCCTCGGGCTCTCTTCCGCCTCGGCGCCCGGCCGGCCTTGCTCCCCACGCTGCCTCCGCCGCCCTCTGAGGCGGACGCCGGGGTGTGGGGGCCTTCGAGGCGGACGCCGCACTCAGCCAGCCACGCAGCCCAGCGCCGCCCCGGGCGCCCTGGGGTCACGCAGAGAGGCCCTGCCGCCCGGGCTCGGACGGGGCTTTGCGACACATACCAGAAAGGAGAGCAGCTCCCTGTCGGCTCGTTTCTCCCTAGTCCTGTGTCCGGGTGCGGAAAAAATGGTTAAAGAAACACGTGGGCACAGATCTCTGTTGTCATCATCGAGCTCTTCTTGGTTTTTACGTACTTGCTCCTCGTGCGTCATTTTTCTGTGCAGTTGGTTCACGCGCCTCACACGGCGAGCTCCTTAACCCTCCCCTTCTCCTCCCTCGTCTCTTGGGCCCCGTCTCACTTGAGGAAATCTCTCTGCTTCCTGTGATCTTCTATTTTGCTATTATAATTTAGGTTTCCCATAGAAGAGAAATTCTGTGATATTTAAACTTATGTGTCAGATTCATTGCCCTTAATATTATCATCTCAAGGTGCGTCCCTTTTCTTAGAAATGGCTCTGATTTATCTTTATGAGATAGTAGTTCTCCGTTGTGTACAAATACACATTCTCTTTACCCGGTCGTCTGCTAGTGAACACGTAGGCTGCTCCCAAGAAGTAGCTTTCATGAACTGTGCTGGAAACACCGGTTGCATATTTCACTGTAACGTGATGTTTCTAATTCCTCCAAAAGGGTACCTAGAAGCAGAATAATCACGTCAAATGGAATCTCCCCTCGGAGCATTTTGAGGGCTCTCGACACTGATTTCTAAAGCGACTGTACTAGTTTATATTCCCACCAACAGCACAGAAGGGTTCCTTCTCCCTGCAATGTTGCCACAGTTTGTTATCATTTGATTTCTTGGTAGTGGGCCATCTTTCTGGGGTAAGATGAAATCTCAAGGCTTTTCAAATCTGCATTCTCTAAAGGCAAGAGACGATGAATGTTTCTTCATGGTTTATTGACCATTTGTACTTCTTCTGTAAAGTTCCGTTCCCCATTCATTTCACTTGACCAGTTTTTGAGTAGGTCTTTTATTTTGAGTCTTTTTTCGAGCTCTTTATATATTGTGGACATTAGTCCTCT
The DNA here is from genome assembly GCA_004025085.1 of Thryonomys swinderianus. NCBI lineage: Eukaryota > Metazoa > Chordata > Mammalia > Rodentia > Thryonomyidae > Thryonomys > Thryonomys swinderianus. Next base: position 8,110 of record PVIC010037501.1, on the reverse strand, counting down.
GCCTGAGGAACGGCTGACAACTTTTTCCATTCTGTAGCTACAACTTGTTAAATTGAGATTTTTTTTGCTATGCAGAAACAATTAGGCATGATACATTTTTGATTCTTGGAACTATTTCCTGTGCCACGGGAGCTGTTCAGAACGCTGGACCTGTGTTTTCAAGAGCATTAGCCATTTTGTCTTCCAGAAGTTTAAGTGTTTCCATGTTAACATTTAGATCTTTGATCTATTTTAGTTTTATTTTAGTACATGGTAAGACTTACTAGCCTAGTTTCAATCTTTTGCATGTGGTAAGCCAGTTCTCCCAGTACTACTTATGAAAGAATCTGTCCTTCCTCCGGATATACTTTTGACAAAATAATTGAATGTTCTCAGGATTGTTTCTGCATCCTCTGTTCTGTTCCACTGATCCTCCTGTCCGACTTTGTGCCAGTGCCATGCTGTTTTATCACCGTAGCTTTGTAACATACCTCCATGGCTCCGTTGTGATGCCTGTCAGTCACTCTAGTTGCTCAGAACTGCTTTTACTCTTCTCATTCTCTTCTGGGTTCTGTATCGATTTGGGGATTGTTTTCTCTTGCTCTGTAAAAATTCTGTTAGTATTTTGATTGGTATTGTATTAAATCTGTATATCAATTTTGGATGTATGGTTCCGTGTTTTGACTGTGTTGGTTCTGCCTGCCCAGGATGTCTTTCCATTTTCTGATGTCCTCTTGATTTCCTTTTTCAGAGTCCTGTAGTTTTTATTGTAGAGGGCTTTTACTTTCTCAGGTTAATTCCTACATATTTAATTTTTCTTAGTGCTATTGTGAATGACATTTTTTTCTGATTTCTCTTGCGGTAGAGTCATTATTGATGTATGGAAATGCTATATGTTTTGTGTGTAGACTTTGTATCCCACTACATTTTTTAATTTATTTATCCATTCCAGGAGTTTTTGGTAAATTCTGAATTTTCAATATAGAGGATTGTGTCATCTGAAAATGATAAGAATTTGACTTCTTCCTTTCCTGCTCATGTCTTTTCATTTCTTTTTCTTGCCTAATTGTTAATGTTTCAAATTCTGTCCTGCCCAAGAGTCCTGATAGTCGACATCCTTGTCTTCCTTGTTATTTTAGAGGAAAAGCTTTCAATTTTCCTACACTTACTGCTTTTGGGGATTAAGTTTGTGAAAATGGCTTTGATCAGATTGAGGTGAGGTCTTTCTGTACCTATTTTCTTTAGTATTTTTTTTTATCAGAAATCGGTGTTGCATTCTGTCAAAGGCTTTTTCTGCCTCCTTTGAGGTGATTGTGGTTTTTGTCCTTGCTCCTGTTTACGTGACATATTATATTCATTGTTTTGTCCATGTTTTACCAGCCTTGCGTCCTCGGAGTGAAGCCTACTTGCTCACGATGTGTGCTCCTTTAGACGATCGGTTAAGTTCGGTTTGCCAAAATCTTTTCAAGGATTTTTTTGTAGCTAAATTCATTAAAAGGATTGGTCTGTACTTCTCTGTTTTGATTGGACCCTTGTCTCATTTTGGAATTGGAACAATGGCAGCTTCAAGGTGTGGCCTTGGGTGCATTCCTTTCCTTTTAATTCTGGTAAAGAGTTGGAGGTTTGGCACGAAAGCAGAGCCTGTAATCCCGGGACTCAGGAGGCTGAGGCAGGGGGATCACTGTGAATTTGAGGCCAGCCTGTCTCCCAAAGGTAAGACCAACAAACGAAACAGAGATTTAGGAATATTGTCACATTTTCCCTAAAATGTTTTGTAGAATTTGACAGGAAACTCAGCAGGGCCTGTGGTTTCCTTAGTTGATAGTTTTTACTGTTTTAATTTCATTGACTATTGAAGGGATTATTCAGGGTTTTTAAATCTTGGTTCAGTTTTGGTGAATCGTGTTTCTATGAATCATTTGTTCTGACTTCTCTGATTTATTGGTGCACATGTTTGAACATCATTGTTCAAATTTCTTTTTATTTTGGTAGTGTCTGTTGCAATTTCACCTTTTTCATTCCTAATTGCCTTGACTTGGTTCTTCCTCCTGTTTTGTTTAGATCTGCTAATGCTTGTATCTGTTTATTCTGTTGAATCAGTTCCGTTCACTGATATTTTTGTTTCTTTGTTTTCAGTTTCAATTTCATTGATTTCTTCTCTGATCTTTATATTCTTTCTTTGCCCAGCTCTGGGCTTGGGTTTTTCCTGTTTTTCAGGCGCACTGTTAGGCCGTTCATTTAGGCTTTCTCTGGTTTTGTGAGGTGGGCACTCCCGGCTGCAGATGCCTCTCTGAGGCCGCTTTCATTGCATGCGGTAAGTTCTGGGATGTCAGGCTGACATCATCCTTCAGTTCTAGAAGCTGTCTTATTTCTTCTTTGGTTTCTTCTGTAATCCACCATTTATTTAAGAGTATAATGTTCAGTTTCCATGGATTTGCATAATTTCTGTGTTTTGTTTTGTTGTTGATTTTGAGCTACACTGTGCTGTGTTCTGATAATACAATAATATGGCCTGACTTTCCCTGTCACTAGTTTTTTGTTTTTTTTTTTTTTGAGTCAGGGTCTTGCTTTGTAGTTCAGGCTGTACCTATGTAGCCCAGGCAAGCCTCGAACTCAGCAATCCTCCTGCCTCTGCCTCCCAAGTGCTGGGATGACAGGCGTGAGCCACCACGCCCGGCACTGTGGTATGTGGTATTGATGGCTGGTGGGCGTGAGTCTCCTCGCCCAGCATTGTATGTGGTTACCGGGATCGAACTCAGGACCTTGCACTTGCGAGGCAGGCGCCAGAACCACTGAGCTAAATCTCCGGCCCCCTGTCACTAGTTTTAAGGAAGGGGTAGTTAGAATTAGTCTGTTTCGATGTCTCCACCTGTTTTTGAACCATAAATTCGGCTTTTACTACAATATAATTCCCACTTGTGACAGAATAAAAGCAAACAGACTTGGGGTCTTTTACGTTCATTGTGTCAGCCAATCTTCATGGAGGGGGGAAAGGGACAGACAGCGACAGAGACAGACAGAGAACACTTCTCTATTTCCTAAAACTAAATTTTTCTGTACACTAAGTCATGTCTGGGAGAGATAAGTCCATGTTGCAAAAATCAACATGTTTCCTAGTTTAGACTCTTTCGTTTACTCAGTAACATACAGATCAGCAGGGCCATACTGTGAATCATGCAGTAAAGTAATTCTGCCCTTTCACTGAGAACTCTGCTCCTAAGTTTTACATAGCATTATATTACTCACCCAGGAACAATTAAAATTCTCATGGAAAACCTGATCTTTCACTAGAGAATGAGCAAAAGCATACGAGTCACTTAGAAGTGACAGGAAGTAACGCTGAAATTTAAAAGGAGTTTTGTAAGCCATGTCACGGGACGCCAGGTCCTCCCGAGGGCCTGGGCCTGCACATGCGCAGACCCGGCAGAAGGGTTTGGAGACCGGCACCCGTGGCTGCCCAGAGAGTGGGGTCCCCCCCGCACTGGGGTTCAGCGTTAAGAGACATCAAGAAGCCGCGGGGCACGCCAGGCAGACAGACTGGAGCGTGGTCGGTTCCGCCTTTAGGCTTTCGGTTTAGAGACCTGGCGCCTGAGTGTGGGCAGCTCCGGTGGCCGCCGCGCCGAGGGCCGAGCAGCCCAGAGGATAGACACAGTGACTCCGGCACCGCCTCCCGCAGGCTGTGCCCATCCTGGCCCTGGCACGGCCGTCTGCAGAGCCCGGGGAGCGCCGCCTCCCTCTCCGACACCCCGCAGACCCCAGTCTGGCGGAAGGGCCAGCCCAAGCCCGACGCCAGCGCCGCATCGCTGCCGTGGCCCCGTGTCGTGTGGCCCTGTGGCGCAGTGAGCCCGGCGGTGAGTCCCGCGGCCTCCAGGCTGTTCCCTCCCTGTTGCATAAGAAGTAGTGTCTGTGCGAGTGTCCTGCGCCCGCAGGGCCTCTGGCGCGACACGCACGCGGGGTTCCCGGCCCCACGGGGCCTCTGTGCGGGACACGCACGCGGGGTTCCCGGCCCCGCAGGGCCTCTGTGCGGGACACGCACGTGGGCTTCCTGGGACGAGAGCGCGGCTGGGAACTGCAGGCCCGGGGCTGCCGCTCGTGGTGGGCTGTGCTGCTCCTCGGGTCTCGGCTGGCGCGCTCCCTGCCCTCCGGAAACTGCTGGCTCGGAGCGGCCTCGCCCACGTACGCAGCACAGCTCTTGGCTGGACTTGTCTCACGCCGTGTAGTCTCTCCCGGCCCTGCGGACCACAGGGAAGCCCGGGGCGCACCCCGCACTTCTCCCCGTGCCCCGGGGAGCAGCAGGCGACGTGAGATTCGTGTCCCTTAATACTTGCACGGTGATAGCGCCTTTCAAAATGTATTCCCTCCTGAAGGGACCACAACCATATATAAATACATCTAAAGTACACACATATCATGTATGTCGTTGTTTTTACAAATAACACCTCTCTTTACACCCACATGCGGATTTCCAAGAAACTGGCTCTGATCCAGTGCTGCCCCCTTTCACTCTTGCCCTACATTTTCCCAGTAGACAGGCAAGCCAGGAATTTTTGAACCTCCTCTTTAGAGCAGACCCTCCCTTAGAGACGAGACATATTCAAGCTTTTTGTTTCTTAAAAAACATATGTAGGATCCAGACCCAGGAAATCAGAGGGAATTGTAATCATCACATCAGCTCAGTGATTAGGTCCCGTCTTAAGGGTGAGAGCTGTTCCTCGAGTGGTGGGTAACATGCCCCAGCAGCGCCATCTCCCCTGCCTAGGGAGCTAGGCCTGCAAGTGTGAACTCAAGACGCCGCCCTCGGCCTCAGGACCTGCTTGCCTTTGATCCCTGTGTTGCCACAACCGCCCTGTGCCGCGTTGCTTCCTGTCAGGCCCAGCTTCGGTGGCTGAAGGAGTCAGTAGTCCCGGGCGCATGCTGGCACTCCAGGCAAGGGGCCGGGTGCTCCCTGCAAGCTGCGGGCTGCCGGCCCTTGCAAGGCCCAGCGCTGTGTCTGAGAGACAGAGGCTGCAGCAAGAAGAACATTTCTTCCGAACGAAGTAAACCCCAGAGCAGCCGCTCTTGAAGCCAGATCCCCGCCAGGGGTCGGCGTCCTGCGGGGGCTTCTGGGAGGCACAGCTGCTGAGCAGTCACACAGACCGCGTCAGAAGCCAGGGCCCGCGGGACAGAGACGCGGGTTTGCGTCTGCGGTTCTGGGGACACAACGTAGCACTGTGCCACTGAGCTGTGCGCCTGGCCTCATGGTGATTTTAATGAGTCTGCGGTCCGGCCTGTGGGGTTAACCCTTCCGGCCACCCACAGCCCTCCCCTCAGGAGCTCTGGCACAGCCTGGCTCCCCTACCAGTCCCCCAGCTAGGCTGCCAGTTCCGGAGCAGCCGTGCATCCCCTTGCTGGTTTATCATGAAACCCCGGCTTTGAACTGCAGTGCCAAGCACATACGGAAGCAAGTACTTAGTGCACTACTGAGTGTCCAGCTGGCTGAATACCTGCTTGTACGGTGGGGCGTGGGCCGCCCACGGCAGCTTCCCAGCCCGGCGGGCGGCGGCGGGTGGGCTGGCAGGGCTCTGGGAACTCTCTGCCGGGGTCAGGCTCGCCCATCTCCTGCCGGCTGGGCAACCTTTGGCGAGCTGCATAAACGCTCCCTGAGTCTTGATTTTGTCACTTGCAACACACCGCGATGAAACAGTCCTATCTCAGCTCTGTGTGGCTTGATGTGTGCCTGCTCCTGTTTTCCCCTGGTTTGCCTCTGTGGACTCTTCTGGGGCGGCGGGTCCTGGCTCCGCCCACCCTGGGGCTGTGCTGCGGGTCCCGCCCTGCCCTGCTCCACTTTGGTCGGAGAGAGCTGAGGCTTCGCAGCCCGCGTGCCAGTCCCCCTTCTCTTATTACCCTCACCCCGATACACTGCAGCGTTTGTTACTGATAGAAGATTCCCACAGCGAACAGTGCATCATGGGACTTCTGCAGTGGGCCATCTCCGTGTTGTGTGCACACAGTATGCAGGGAATGAGAGGACTTGGGGGCCGAGCCCTTCCTTTTCCAATCTTTTCTCACATCTTGATATAGCACCTATATTTTTTGTATGTTTTCTAAGACCAGAAACCGTTGTCATGGTTAAGCCATTAAAATACAAACAAATTGAGTTTTTTACTTCTGCCCCATGCAGTAATGTGCTATTTATTATCTCTTTCTGACTAATCCGCATTTCGTTTTGAGTGCTCAGCATTTTCCTTTCTGCGGAGAGCCGTAGATTTGGCAGGAGTTCAAGGAAAGGCTGAAAATACTTCTTCGAAACTATTTTAATCCCAAACAGTTAACGTTTGGAGAACAGGTTTAAACATATGCAGTGTGGACACCAGGGTGGGAGCCAAAGCGGCGAGAGGGGCTGCTCCGTCCCGGGCCGGGGTGAGGACAGAGAGATGCCCCCGGCTGTTCCGGGGTCCTGGTGTCCGCCGGCGACGGAAAGGACGGGACAGCCGGGGCGTCTCGGTAGCCCGCGGGGACATCCGCACTCCCGCCGCCCTCGCCGCGCCCCGGAGCTGGTCCCCGACCTTCCTGAGCCCGACACGTCTAGGCTGGTGTCTCGACGCTCCGAGGAAGCTGCGTCGTGCGCAGAAGGCGGCCAGCGAGAGGCCCGGGCGCCCGGAGCTCTGTGCGTTGGTTCGATCCTGTGAAACACAGAGACAGTGGCTCCGCTTAACACTTCTGAAGATAAAATGGATTTGCAGAAGCCGAAGTGCCTGCCCTTAAAATAATCCACCTGCCCTGTCCTTGCCGCACTGTGTGGCACGGGATGCGCCTTCTCTTCCTCGCCGTCGGGCCACACAGAGCCACGCACTCGGAGCTCAGAAGCCACTGGAGACGGGGCCATTGTCCCAGAGCAGGGCCAGAGGCTGAGCTGCATCTGGCGAGCAGCGACTGTGCACTGCGGTTTTCAGAGGAGCGCAGGGCCGGAACCACACCGCCGCCTTGCAGGACTGGTCGGGAGCGAGAGCCCGCGAGGCGGAAGCCCTGGCTCAGTATTTCAGAGAAATGATGACGAGCTGTGAAAAGTTCCCTAAGTTTCTCTAACACTCAAATCTTTCCTTCAGGACCAACTTCTATAAAAATACACTGGGCCCGGAATTTGCCTTTTTAAAGCTAGGCATATTTTTTTAATTGAATCTTGCTTTGAGAGTAGTGATTTTTTTTTCATCTGTAATTTGGTTTTTATGTGAAGGGAGAAACATTCTGTACCTCTTCTTTGGGGTGTTGTCATATTCCTGTAAAAACAATCAACGTTGGGCCGTTTTTCTCCTGCTCCGTCAAACTGGGATGTGGGATGTAAGTATGTGTATGTTTGCAATATAGATTTTTTCATTGTTATATTTTACAGTCATAGTATTGGCTAGCAGCTCTCATTTATCTTGCAGAACATTTCTACCCTGATGACAACTCTTTCGTCTTTGTTTGTTAACTCTGTCCTGCCTGTCTACCTTTTCATGTAATAATTGCTTTCAGAGAATGAGACGGAAATAGAATATTGCTTTGTTCAGTATTCTTCGAATCAACTACAGCAGCACACAGCCATCTGCAAATGCATTTCAGCATTCATCAGTCTGCGCTGGCTTTCTGGAGGTCAGAAACCCTCCCCGGCCTTTCTGTAGCTGGTAAACACTGTGGGGAAGACTCACTCCTATATATTTACACTGGTCCCCAGGTAGGAAAGAAAATGACTTGTCAAAAGGGACAATATTTGAATATTTTCATTCCTAAATCTTTGTTATTTATGGAACCAGTGCTTTTGAAATGGAAAATAAGGCCAAAGGTTTAGCTCAGTGGTTCCGCCGCATGCCTCGCAAGCACAAGGTCCTGAGTTCGATCCCCGGTAACCACATACAATGCTGGGCATGGAGACTCACGCCCTCCAGCTATCAATACCACACACCACAGTGCCGGGCGTGGTGGCTCACGCCTGTCATCCCAGCACTCGGGAGGCAGAGGCAGGAGGACTGCTGAGTTTGCAGTGGTTTGCCTGGGCTCCATAGTGAGCTCAGGGCCAGCCTGAGCTACACAGTGAGACCCTGTCTCAAAAAAAAGAAAAGAAGAGAAAGAGAGAGAGAGAGAAAAGGAAGGAAGGGAGGGAGGGAGGGAGGGA